>JAJIBD010004800.1:0-125369 GCA_021461705.1 Cryptotis parvus | reverse complement strand
GGTATGAGCCCGGCCCTCAATGCTGCTCCGGCCGATGGCACAGCTGATGGTCACCTGGTTCCCCTCTCAATGTGTCCCCGAACCTACGGGGATGGGGACACAATGTACTCGCTGGGCCCCTCCACAGCCAGTACGAGTGGACATCGCTGGCAGTCACGGGGCGGAGGGAGGAACCCTGGCCTTTGGGAGGCCGGGAGCGCCCTGCCCAGGAAGGTCGCCCTTACCAGAGCCAGGTAGGCCTTGGGTGACACGCCGTTCCTTGAAGCACTTGTAATGCGCTGGCCGCTGCTGCCTTGTTCAGTGCCACGCAGAGTGCCCCGCTGGTGGAGGAAGTCCAGCTGGTGGCAGAACCTGGTGAGGGGCAGAGGGTGAGCGACGCTGGCGGGCAAGGGCGCAGCAGAGGGCAGGGGGTCCCCCGTGGCTGCTCCAGCCGCACACCTGAACCCGTAGAAAGTGTCAGGGTCGGCCAGTTCCGGAAGCGGTGGCGCAGCTGTTCTGCACGGTCAGCGGTCTCGCGCCACGCCCTGCTGTCGATGCGCACGTCCCAGTGCTTGCTGACCACCAGGAAGTCGCGGCTGCGGTACACCACGGCCAGGGTTCCTCCACGCTGCCCGGTTCCATGGCGGGGCCTGCGGCGTAGGCGGCAGTCATGCGGGCTGCCGGCCTGCACCCACCCGCCGGGACAAGGCAGTGGGCGGGGGCTTGGTGCAGGTCTCGCCGGAGCGCTGCGAGGCCGGCCCAGATGCGGGGCGCCGGAGGAGGTGGGGGTGCAGGTGCCGAGCTCTCCCGGCCGCCCGCACCCCACGCGCACCCTCCCCGCCTCCGGTCCCCGCGCTGGACGGGCACAGGCCGCGGTTCCCCTCCCACGCTCTCTCCCGGCCAGTAACCCACCGGCGGCCAGGCCTAGCGCCGAGCTCCCGATGCCGCAGCTCGGCCGCGACTCTGGTCCTCGCGACCCCGCCGCGAAGATCCCGGACTCGCCGGGGGCCTCAGCGGCTCGGCGGACCAATGGCAGCCCTCCAGGGCCCGCCGCCCAGCCGACGCGGCGGACGGCCGGCCCAGCGGACCAATGGCAGCCCTCCACTGCTGCCACGCTCACGCTCGCCCCCAGACCAATTACCAGGGACGCTGGGCGCCCGGGGCGCCGATTGGCGGGGCCGGGACGCGGGCGGCGCGCGGCGGCGCGCGGAGGGTTCGGGGCGCGGGAGGGTGCGGGTGCAGAGACAGGTCGTGGCTATGGACTATTACGAGCAGGAGCTGTACGGCATCGAGGATGACTTCCACAGCCAGTTCGCGGACGAGCTCGAGGTGCTGGCCGAGCCTCGAAGGTGGACGTTCGGGGACCTCCGGGGAGGCGGGGGTGCGGAGCGCCAGGGCATGTAGGCCTGCGGATGCTGAGACTTCTCTCTCCCGGCAGGGAGACGGCCCCTGCCGACCCCCAAGGTACCCCGGCCCGCTGCGGCCCGGCCCCAGCTGACCTTCGAGGAGGCCATCCCGCTGCAGATGACGCTTCCACTCGGTGCTCTCCTGACGGCGCCCCCCGAGCACGGCCAGGGTGGCGTCAGGAAGAGGCCGTTGACCGCGGGGACGCAAAGGGAGTGCCCCCTGTCCCCAGTATGTCTGCCAGCGGGCCCAGGCTGGGGTGGGGAGAGCGGAGAGGCCAGGACGGGCTTCTGTTCCTCTCCTGTGTCTCCGTAGCCCGCAAAGTCAAAAAGGCCCAGGCTAGAGGTGGTCAAGAGACTGGACTTCCAGGACGATTTGGAAACGGAGGACCCTACTGGAGGCCCCGAGTCCCAGAGTCCCTGCCCAGCTGTGGGGCGACGGGTGTGTACTTAGAGCCAGATGTCTGGGGCTAGAGGCCAAGAGTGGGTCCAGATGACCTCCTGAGAGCCGCCTGAGGTGGAGACCTGAGGCTGCCCGCTTGGTCCACAGGTGCCAGGCTGCCCGCAACCCCCGTACTGAAGAGACCGCCAGTCCTGGAGGACTACATCAGCGTGACATCCACAGTCGGACACAGGGCCTTCCTGCTGCTGCGAACAGACCCTGCGGGCATGGGTGGTCAGGTAAGAGCTGCCAGCCACCCATAGGTGGAGCTTGACATTGCCGGGAAGGGACCCAACTGTCTGGCTCCACGGGCATCTGGGGACACCCCCAGAAGTGCCATTTGGAAGTCCCCTTTTTCCCACCTACCTGTGAGTTGCCACATCCTGGTGCCCCCCGAGCCCCCATTAGAGAGGGGCCGTCATCCAACTCTTCCTGCTAATGCAGAGGTGCCATAACCTTGGGGGGTCCAGAGGTGACTATTGCCTCCCCCACAGGGTCCTCTCCTGAACGTCCGATGGCGTGGCTCTGGCCAGCTGGGCCTGCTGGGGGTGTCCTTTTGCCTCCCTGAAGGAGCAGGTGGACAAAGAGGTATCGGGGAGGCGCTGGGGTGAGAGGGTGGGGTGTGAGGGGGGGGCCACGTAGTGGGGAAGGCTGGTGTGTCTGTGGGCCATGGTCTCAGCATGTCCTCACTGTGTGCTTTGTGCTTAGCGGCGGCAGCAGCTGCTCGCAGAGGCTTCGCAGCTTTCGGACACATTGGGCAGGTGAGGAATGAGCCTGTCCACGCATCCTCATCCTGATTTCTGGACCTGCACAGCAGCACTGGGTGTTGGGGTGTGCTCTGAGGGTGTCTCTGAGGATGAGATGCGTTTTAGCTTAAGGTCAGAGTTGGAGGAGGAGGCATCATCCTTGGGGCGCCAAATGAGGAACGGGCAGACCACGAGGACACAGGGCAGCATTGCCTGTGGGTGGACGCATATGCTCCTCAGCGCTACACAGAACTGCTCAGTGATGACGTGAGGCCCCGCCCCTCCCTGGAGGCCCCTCCACCCGCAGTCCCCACCCTCCCCAGAGCCTCTGCCCCCACAGATGCCCGCCCCTTCCCTGGAGGCCCCGCCCCCGGAGCCTCTGCCCTACAGATGCTCCGCCCCTTCCCAGAGGCCCCGCCCCCAAGAGCCTCTGCCCCATAGATGCCCCTTCCCTTTCCAGAAACCCCGCCCTCTCCGGAGGCCCTTTCCCAAGGCTTTCCTATGAGGGGGAGGGATAGTGGTAGGGCTGGAGGACGAGAGGACACCGTCCTGCCAAACGTGGCACTGGTGCGTCTTTGGGGGCCAGGCCAGGTGATGGAGGCCCTGGGGAGCCCTGCCCCCCCCACCTGCCTCCAGCCTCCAGGGCAGCTCGGCCTGGGGGGTGGTGCAGGATGCTTGCGCCCCCTCAGCCACCCCCTCTTGCAGTTCACAAACCGCTGCCTCCTGAAGTGGCTGAAGCTGTGGGACCGGGTAGTGTTTGGCGAGAGAGGCCGGCCCGAGCACAGGCCCAGTGGGGAGCCTGCCCGGGCCAGCAAGGAGGCTCCAGGTGGCACAGGCAGGTGGAGGAGCCATGAGCAGGTCCTGGAGGAAATGCTGGAGGCCGAGCTGGAGCCCAGCGGTCGGCCACGGCAGAAGGTGCGGCCGCCTGGTGGTGCCAAGGCCTGGAGACCTGCCCCCTCCCCTCCCTGGGCGGCCTCCCCTCCTGAAGTCCATGTTCAGCTTCTGCCTTGCCTGTAGGTAGCACTGCTGTGTGGGCCCCGGGGCTAGGCAAGACCACCCTGGCACATGTGATCGCACGGCAGGCCGGCTACTGCGTGGTGGAGATGAACGCCAGGTATGTGTGCAACCAGCAGGGGACCCGGGCACTTGGGAAACTGGTGAGGGGCTTGGGGCTCGGTGGCCTGGTGGTGACCCTTGTGCCCCTGCTGACCCCATGGTGCAGTGATGATCGCAGCCCTGAGGCCTTCCTTGCAGCGCATCGAGGCAGCGACACAGATGGAGTCGGTGCTGGGCAGTGGGGGAAAACCCAACTGCCTGATCATCGACGAGATTGGCGGCGGCGCCACGGTGGGCCTGGGACATGGGTGGGGATGGCACATCCACAGTGGGCCTGGGCACACGGGCAGGGTGTCTCACTGCCGCTCCACATCCCGAAGGCCGCCATCCTCGTCCTCCTGAGCGTGTTGGAGCGCCAAGGGGCCCAAGTCGCAGGAGCCTGGTACCACGTCCGGGACTGCAGGTGGGACGCAGCGTAGAAGGCCAGAGAGGGGGGGTCCTGATGAGGCCCATCATCTGCATTTGCAACGATCAGTGAGTGGGCGGGTGGGGTTCTGGGGCCAGGAGTGTGGGCAGGGCTGGGGGAAGGGTGCAGGAGGGCAGGGCTGGGGCAGGGGTGGGAGGCCCCAGAGGTTCTGGTGTTCTGCCTGCAGGTTTGCACCTTCCCTACGACCACTGAGGCAACAGGCCTTCCTCCTTCAGTTCCCACCCACACTGCCCTCCCGGCTGGTGCAGCGACTCAGGAAGCACGCAGGGGCCCCAGCGGGTGGGCTAGGTACCCCTTCCAGCCTGGCCGCTTCTGTTCCAGGGTGCCTCCCTCTTTCAGTGCTCCAGTCTCCCCCAGTCGGCCCAAGAGTTGTGGGGTGACCATCAGTTTAGCCTTTGTCCCACTGGCTTGGAGCCGTGCCAAGGCCAGGCCCATGAGCCCCATCCCGCGTGGGCTCTCGGGGCGAACACCCACCTTCTTGCAGATAGCCTTGCGGCAGGACATGCTGGCTGACCCTGGTGCCCTGGCTGCCCTCTGTGAGAAGACGGACAATGACATTCGTGCGTGCATCAACACTCTGCAGGTGGGCAGTGTGTGTGTGTGTGTGTGTGTGTGTGTGTGTGTGTGTGTGTGTGTTTAGGAGGGTGAGCGTGGGGCTTGGGGCAGGGTTGGAGTACGGACATTCCGTGGAGGGGATGCGAGGGTGTGTGTGGGGAATGGGGTGGGGAGCTGGGTGAAGTGTGCTGTAGCATGTGGGCTGGAGATTGGGAGTGCCAGCTACCTTACCCCACCCTGGTTCCAGTTCTTACAGGGCAAGGCCAGCGGACACTCAGTGTGCGGGCGGTGCAGGCCACACAGCGTAGGCCTCAAGGACCAGCGCCGGGGCCTCTTCTCCGTGTGGCAGGAGGTCTTCCAGTTGCCACGGGCACAGAGGTAGGCAGGCATCACCTGTCCTGTCTCTTCAGAGGTCAGCTCCGCCCAGGCCGGGCAGGTTCCCTCGGGACCCTCTGCAGCCCACCAACCCTCTCCACAGGCGTCACATTGGCCAGGACTCGGCACTGCCCACTTACACCCTGAGTGGGGATGCCCAGGACCAGCCACCCATGACTATGGCCGCCAGCGGTTCCACCATGTCCTGCAGTGGCTGCCAGCGCGGCGAGCACGACAAGGTGGTCCAGGTACCACTGTCCCTTTGCGTGGTCTGGGTGCCAGGAGGCCGGGACCTTGCCTTTCGGACATGGTGCTGAGCTGGGGGCCAGCTTGGAGGTCTGAGGGGAGCTGTCTGTGGGATGGGGCCCAGGCCCATCTGTCATCGGCAGCAGCTGCGTGCCCCACCGCCCACCGAGCTCCTTTCACAGGCAGATTAGGGTGTAGGATGAGCAGCTGCAAGTCTCCAAATCCAGGTCGCTTGTGGGCTGGGGTGCCTCAGAGGAAGGGGCTCCTGGATGCCTGAGACAGGCTTTGGGGGTGAGGGCCAGAGCACAAAAGCTCCCAGCTTGTGGCGCAGAAGGGGGTGGGACTTGCTGGCACTGGTGAATGGGCAGCGTGAGCTCTACAGTTCAGGCCACACACCACCAGGGCTGCCTTTTTTTTGGGGGCTACCCCTGGTAGGCGACTCCGGTGCCCAGGGGACCTTATGAGATGCCAGGGACAGGGGGTCAACCCGTTGGCCTCGTGCAGGACAAGTGTCCTCCCCCACTGTACTGTTGCTCTGGCCCCACCCAGGGTCTTTTTGACAACTTCCTGCGTGTCGGGTGCGGGACCCTGGCCTGGGCACCGTGTGTGCTGCGCTGGACTGGCTGGCGTTTGATGACCTGCTCAGCGGGCGGCTCTGCACAGTCAGAGCTTCCAGCTGCTACGCTACCGCGCCCTTCCTGCCCGCCGCTTTCCACGTGCTCTTCGCCTCCTGCCACGTGCCCAGGATCACCTTCCCCAGCAGCCAGCAGGGAGGTGGGTGTGCGGCGGGACCCACCCCCCCCACCACTTCAGCCCTGGCCCACTCCCCCGCCTCACAGCGACCACATTGCCCTTTGCCCAGGCCCAGAGCCGGACCACTCGGACGCAGAACCTGATCCAGGCGCTGGTGTCGGGTATTGTGCCAAGTACCCGCCGGGCCCTGCCACAGGCCCTGGTGCTGGACACACTCTGTCTGCTCCTGGACATCCTGGCACCCGACTGCGCCCTGTGAGTGGTGGCTAGGTGTGGGAGGTGCCCCAGTTGGGCTGCCGTGATGCTCAGCCGCCTGCTGTACGCAACAGGTCAGCGCGCAACTGTTCAGCGCTCGAGAAGGAGCAGCTGGCCAGCCTCGTGGGCACCATGCTGGCCTACAGCCTCACCTACCGTCAGGAGCGTCGCCGCCTGAGGGGCAATGCGTGTACCGGCTGGAGCCGTGAGTGCATGGAGCCTATCTTTCCCTGCCTGGGGGTGGGGGGCACTTGCTACTCTAATCCCAAGAACCCTGCGGCCTTTTTTTTTTTTTTTTTTTTTGGGTCACACCTGGCGATGCTCAGGGGGTTACTCCTGGCTCTGCACTCAGGAATTACTTTTGGTGGTGCTCAGGGGACCCTATGGGATGCCGGGATTGAGCCCGGTCGGCTGTGTTCAAGGCAAACGCCCTCCCTGCTCTGCTATCATTACTGCCCCTCCTGTGGCTTTGTCTTTGTCCCGGGGCCCTGCTTCCTGGGGTCTCCCCACTGCCCTGGGTGCACGCGCTCCTGGGGGGATCTGGGAATCATGCTCCCTGCTCAGGCTGCTTTGGGCTCAGTGCACTGCCCCATGGGACTAAGGAACGTGGAGGAGCTCTGCCGATTCCCAGAGCTGCCCGCCCGCAAGCCGCTCACCTACCAGGCCAAGCAGCTCATCGCCGTGAGATCGAGCTGGAGAAGATGCGGCGGGCGGAGGCTAGGGCCATGGGCAGCCCCAGGTGAGCCCTCGCTGTGTCCCCCTGGAGCTGTCCTGTCCCTGCTATGGCTTTGCCCCTCAGACCTCATGGCCCTCCCTTCCTGCAGGTGAGCGAGGGCGTCCCCTGGTGCGGGAGAGCTTACTGAGCAGCACCGGGGGAGAAAGGGAAGCCAGCCTCTGCTTGGCGCAATCATGAGCCTCAGCTGGGCCAGCGGCTGGAACACATCCTGCAGAGAGCAGCTCTGGAAGAGCAGGTGTGTGGGTGCCCATGGAGTGAGGGGGCTGGCTTGTGCAAGGCTCGTCCCCTCCACCCTGACCCACCTTTTGCCCCCATAGCCTGAGAGGGACTTCTTTGAGTCGTGTCATCGTCAGGAGAGCAGCTGCCCCCCTGCGTGCAGGTGTGTGTGGACAGTGGGCTGGGGTGAGGGACAGGCGGCGACTGACTGTGTCCCCCCCCCACAGAGCACCCGGCCCCTGAGACAGAGGCAGTGGAGCGGTGCATGGGCACAGCTGTGGGCCGGAGTGACGTCTGGTTCCCGCTTCAAGGAGGGCGTGTCCAGCGATGCGGCGCCAGCCTGTACATTAGGGGACCTGCTATAGCCCAGACCCACAGCAGACACTCGGGGCCCAGGCTGCACCCCCAGATCTTTGGCAGACACTCGCATCCAGGCTGGGAGTCTGGAGCTACAGCTGTGCAAGTAAACACACAAGAGCCGCTGCCTTTTTTGAAGTCTTTATAAAAGTGCCCTGAAGGAAGCGTCTTTAGTTGGGGGGGCCCGGCTTCACAGGATCGAGCACTTGCCCTTCTCCACCCATGGATTATTCTTCATCAGGTCAGGGTTCAGGAAGGGGTCCTTGGGGATCCGTCCTCGATCCCACTTGAGGAGCCTGCAGGGGGAGGGAGGGTGAGCAGGGGGCCGTGGGCCTGGCCCGGCAGGGGTGGGCTGGGAACACTCACTCTGGGATGGACTTGGGCGACATCTCCCCCTCTTGAAGGCCAGCTGGTACTTGAGACTCTCCACCTCCTTCTGCATGCGGGCTTCGTCCCACTCCTCCGTGGGGTCCGCTGCTTCCGGGGCCGCCAGCTTGGAGCTAGAGTGGGGAGGGGGCAGGAGGGTGGGGTGACAGGAGCGCTGTGAGGTCCCTGGGGTCACAGGGTCTAGGGAGGAGCACTGGGGTGCGGGGGCTAAGCTGAGGGCCCTCCTAATGAGGCCTATGTTGGACTCTTTCCCCCACGGGTCCAATTAAGTACAGAGGAAACTTTCCACCGGGGCTGGGGGGAGGAGGGAGGTGGGGAGGGGGCCCCTGCCTGGACTGCCTGCTGCGGCCAGGGACCATTCTGGAGGGAAGGGCCACCAAGGCCCCTCCGTGTTGCTTTGCATGGGCCCAGCCCTGGTGGACTGAGAATTTGGCTGTCATTTGCATCTCCTGCTCCAGCCTGTGTAGGTCTGGTGGGCGGCTGCAGCCACCTGCTGCCCAGTGCCCACCCTGTCCCCTCACAGGTGTAGCTGCAGGTAGTCAGTAAGGGCAAGGCCAGCAGTGGTCTGGCTACCTCTGGATCTCTAGTCCCTGGCTGCCCGTTGGTTCTGGGGAGGGAGGTAGAGTCTCTATCCTGTTCTGAGTTGCCGGATGCTAGGGGTGATGGGTGGACCCACCGGGCACAGGGAACACGCATAATGGGTCAAAGCTGGCCTCAGATGGACGGCAGCTGCCCTCCTGGGGTGCCCCCTCCAGCCCTATAGTCTCAGGCCACACATAGCCCCGTAACTGTTACCCCTCCTCCCAACTGGCAGGCCCTTGGTGCTGAGACAATTTCCCCCCATCAGCTCCCTGGCCAGGGGTCCCCGTGGTGGGTCAGCTGGCCCCTGGGACCGGCGGACCTGGGTGCTCTAACAGCATCTGGCTCAGGATATTCTGGTCCAAGGGGCTCTGCCCCCAGTACACAGGGGCTAGAAGCAATAGGACCTACCTTGGATGTAGGCGAGGGAGTGGCGAGGTGCCAAGGACCAAGTGATGGCGGGGCGCAGTGAAGGGCTGGCTGCTGCCTGGTGCGGGAGCGGGTGGAGCCCTGCAGCTGCCCCGCCCATCCCTTGCCACCTGGGCCCGCCCCTGCTGCTGCTGTGCCCTGCTCAGCCTGCCCTGGACTCAGTTCCCTGTGGACGGCCACAGTTCCTTCCATAGGTGGGGGGTGTCCGGGGCCCTGGTGCTGTGAGACCTGGGCTGTGGCTGTCCCTGCTTGCCCCTTGCCACTCTGCTGGGGTCTCAGCCGTGCTACCCTGCTCTGCTACTATTGGCATCCCCAGCAGACTCAGCTGGACTTGTTCTGCAGGTGCCCTTTAGTTAAGGGGGCCGTGTCCAGGCTTTGGGGATACCTCAAGCCATTGCCCCTCTGCCTGGCTCCCCACAGCGCACCCCTTCACTGCTCAGTCCAGAAGCGCCACTGGGGGTGTACTCTGCGGACTCTCCCATCACAACCCCACCTTGAGGGAGCTGCACCCCAGGAACTGTTCTTCATCCTGGCTGTAGCAGCAGCACTGAGGACAAGCCTGAGCGCCCCCAAAGAGCCGTGCAGGCCCAGCAGAATGGGGTCACCTGCAAGCTGGCGTGCTGGGGCTCAGGAGGCTGCAGAAGTGGGTCACATCAGGGGAAACAGGATTATTTTAGGCTGGATTTTTCGGGGTGGGGGTGCTAAGCACCCTCCCAGGGCAGATGGCATCTGAGCTCATGTCCCACACCCACCCTGCCCCGCAGCCCACCCCAAAGGCCCAGATGTGACACTCAGGCTGCTCCTGAGCGGGGCAGGGTAGGGCCCAAGGACCCACTCGGGTTGCAGCCATAGTACAGCAGATAAAGCACTTGCCTTGCAAATGGCTGGCCTGGCTTCAATTCTCGGCACCACATATGGTCCCCTGAGCACCGCCAGGAGTGGCCAAACAATCAAACACAAAACCCCAAGGATGGGCTCAGGGCCACAGGCCCTGTACCCTTGGTATGCTCAGGGCAGTTCTAACTGCAGGGGGTAGGGGCAGCTGTTTCCATAACCCCATTTCCAGGTTTCAGCTCCTCATGCTGCCCTGTGGCCCAGTGCCTGTATGGGTCAGGCCACCGCTCTGTGTGGTAGCCCAGCTGACAGCATCTGTGTAGACAGGCCTATGAACCCCATTCTTGAGTGGGGGGCCCAGGGTTCTTTTCTTCCTGGGGGTTGGGCCCCAAACCCCAAATGCCTCTTGTGCAGGATCACACAGGGTATCTGACTGGGGCCATCCCAGAACTAGGTGACTGTGGGTGGGTAATCGAACAGGGCCAGGGTCGCTGTGATCTGCAGAGCTAAAGGGATCCATGGGGGGAAGGGGAGACTCCCCACGAAGGATGCCCCTCCAGGCAGTGCCAACATGGAGGGTGGGAAATAAATGAAAATATCCCTTTATTTGATGGCTCACGCAAATAGCATTTTCACATTAGCCTCAAAAGCAGCTGAGAGCCCAGAGACCCCAGGTGTGTCAGTACACAGGCGGAGTCCGGGGGCTGGGTTCCCCAAGTTGGGGATTGGGTGTACAGTTCACCTGTGTCCCTCCAGGGGTCACATGTTCTCTATGATGGCCAGGATCTGGCTCAGATGCAGGTGCTCGGCCACCCCCATGTGTGGGTTCTTGAAGGTCTGTAAGAAGGTGAGTGGGGCCAGTGGGTATAGTCAGGGGGACTGCCCACCCCTGCAGGGGACTAGTTCCCCATATGGGTGAACACTTACTTTGAGATGATGAAAATCCAGCAGTTTTGCCCAAGGACACCTGAGGAGCCAGGACAGGCATCAGTGGCCACCAGAGGCAGATCCACTCTCCTGCAGGGTAGGGGCGGTGCTACTGGGGAACAGGCTAGAAGTGGCCATGACCCAGCCCAGCCCACCCCACCCTGGATCACTTACCGGCTCAAGTTTCTGGCTATCAAGTGGGTCAGGGGAGATGCCAAGAGCCTGCAGCTCTGGGGTCCTAGAGCCCAAGAACAGGCAGAGCAGCTCACCCACATAGTCAGGGGCCTAGTGAGCGCCACCTGAAAGAGAAGGAAGGCTCCAGCACACAAGGGCCCTGCGATGTGGCCAGGGCTGCACCCTGAGGGCTTCCCAGCTTTCCAGATGTCCTTGCTGTCAAGAGCCCTCCTCAGAGCCACACCCCTGATCCAGAACAGAGTGGGGTAAAACTCAGGCCTCCACGAGTGGGCAGCAGTGTGGCGGGCCCAGGCAAGACTCACGCCTCCAGGAGGATGCACTGATGCTCACTCAGCTCCCGCCAGAGAGTGTCCACCATGCTGGGGGCTCCCTGCAAGGCGCCTTCCAGCAGCAGCTCCAGTGCCCACAAGTTCTCCTGGGGAGCACACAGGAGGAAATGCTGGGGGGCTCCAGTCCCTGGGCCCATGGGGGGGTGACACATAGTCCCAGTTCTTATATCCATGAGGGGTGACACAATCCCAATCCCCGGACCCATGGGACACACACACCACCCCAGGCAAGTGTGCTGGGGGAACTATGGAAGAGGGCAGCCTCACCCCAAGGGCCAGGATGAGGGGTGAGCAGTGGGGGGCAGTTGGGGCAGCTCGGCAAGCAGCATCTGGACAGTGGCCTGGACACACAGCAGCATGCAGGCCTCCCGGTACAGCTGTGGGTAGGGAAAGGTTAGGACAGGCAAGGCCTAAGCAGCTGATGCTGAGGCTTACGCAGGGCGGCGGAGACTCACAGAACCACGGAAGAGGCGAGAGGGGCAGGCTAGGGACAGCTTGGCGGCGCAGGTCCCGCAAGATGGTGTCGGCGGCCGTCAGCACCATCTGCAGACCACAGTTTGGGGTGGCCATGTGAGGACATGGAGGGCAGAAAATGAGACCACTAAGTGGAGCAGAGGGCAGGGGTCCGGGATAGGAATTGGAACACATCTATGTGGGGGGACCTGGGCCGAAAGGTCTTACCATCTGGAAGGAGGGGTGGGCGCCTGTAAGGCCAGGGGGTCAGAAGGCCGCTGGGCCCGAGGGTGGAGCTGCTGCCCCTGGGGCAAGCAGGGAGCCCCAGCTTTCCACCTGCAACATGGACACTCAGTGGCCCATGAGCTCGAGCCCCTACCCTGTCCCCAAACACTCGGCAGGCCCGGCACTCACATCTCGGTACAGGCTGGGGTTCTTGTAGAGCACACGCCAGGGCCTGTGTCACCAGCAGCCAGGGCTTCACCAGAGAACCTGCAGGCCAGATGCAGCCTGAGGGGTCTGGGCGGCCACCCCTGCAGGTGCACAGCCCCAAGGAGCAGGTGTGACCAGGGCCTGGGCAAATCCTCACCTTGGCTGACCACCCACTGATCTGCACCTTGCAGCTGGTTGCCTGTGGGCACACTGCCCGTCCAGAACATTTTCAGGTAGTTCTGGAAGTGGGTGGGTGTGAGCCGGCAGGCGGGGCAGCAGGCCTGGCTGGTGGGTGCCAGCAGTGCGTTGGCGGCACTTGTGAAGTCCCCATCCTTACACAAGTAGAAAGGGACCCTGTCGCGAAGTTCCTGCAGCCTGGGGAGAGGATGTAGTTCTGAGCCTGTGACAAGTGGCAGCACCTGGCAGCTGGCGGTGGGGGATTGGGCTCACTCACCTGACACTGTCTGTGCTGCCCACAGCTCTCAGGTAGCGGACCGAGCTCTCTGTATCTGCAGAGGCCAGCATCAGAAAAGGGCCCACTGCCCAGTGTTATAGCCATCCCGCGGCAGGGAGGTCCTGCAGCAGGCTAGTTCCTGGCTGCACTGCACTGGCCACCTGGCTCTGCTTGTGTGGCCAAAGCTCGGCCTGCTGACCAGGTGCCAACCATTTGCCCATCCCATCCACACACTTTGGGCAACTGGGCTCCTTCCAGCTTTCCTCCAGTGCCCAGGAACCCACCCAGGCACCTGGCAGGCAGCCTTGCTGGCAGGCTCTGTGCACAGGGAACATCTGGCCATTGTACCACGATCCAGGCTAGAGGCCACTGGGGACAAAAGTGGACAGGAGGCAGTATGGCTGCACAGAGCACAATGACCCGACACGTGGCCCTCTGAGAGCAGACACCTCTGGGCAGGTGGATACAGACCTGCAGCTCGACCCCATGAGCAGGTCACCTTCTCGGGCCTCACTGCTGCCCACCCTGAAGAACAGGAGGGTCCAACTGCCCTGGAGCAGGCTGCAGGACAGGGAGATGGGATGCCCACTGGAAAGTGCTGTGCACGCGTACCGCCCGCTGCTCTCCAGCCTGTCCACTCGGGCTCTGATGACGGTGAGGCCCTCCCAGAGGGATGCCCTCGCCCTCGTTTCTTCTGGGGACCAACCACAGCCTGGCCTTTTAAAATCGTCGTCAGCAGCCGGTGGTCCCATGGCACGATGTTCAAGCTACAAGGGAGATATATGCCATGAAATGACCAGCCTGACCTGCGCAGAAAGCGCAAATGCTTCTGTGGACTGTGGCCTATGGCGGCTATGTTCCCAGAGTGGGGTTCTGAGAACAACCCCTCTGTGCCCAGCAGCTTGTCTGTTCCACAAAGGGACATCAGGGAGTGGCAGGCCCTGTGACCCACACTCACCAGCTGGAAAAGCTGTAGCAGTGTGGAGGGGAGAGGCACGGAGGCGGAAGAACTGGGCCAGCTTCTCACACAAAGGCTGTGCCAGGCCGCCTAGCACCAACAGGCGCTGTAGGTGCTGCGTGATCCTGTGTGGGTGCAAGGGGCAGGGCTGGGCCACATCTGGGACAAGGTGGATACACATGCACTCTCACACATGAACACGCATGCACTCTCAAAGACATACTCACATGGATACACATGTGCTCATGTGGACACAGACTAATGGACACATGCACTTACATGGGCACACATGGACACCGACATGGACATTCATGCACACACCCTCACATGGACATACACAGATGTGCAGTCATGGACACATGAACTCACACATATGGACACTCATGAATACACACACACTCACCCTCACCCGAGCATGTGCATATACTCTCACGTACATACAAGCACTTATGCATACTCACATAAAAATGCACGTTCATGTAGATACATGAGCACCTTCATGTGTTCATACAAACGTGCATGGACACACTTTTTAATGTGAAACACATGTACATGACCCACATACACACTCAAAGCAGTCACATGTTCACAAGTGTACATGCTCACAAAGATGTCTGACGTGTCTACACAGCACACATGTAGAGCACTCATGTTTATGGTGTGAATACACAGCACTCATATGCACAGTATATGCTATGCACACATGCTTGCAATGCGGAATGCAGTGCCTGTACATGCGTGCACTGTGCATGTCTGTGTGCACATGACTGCATGCACACACGAGTATACTCTGCACCTGTATGGAATGTACACTCACAGCAGCAGGCCCTGGAAGGGTGTGGATGGTGTGGGAAGAGCAGCAGTCACCCTGAAGGACACAGACTGCAAGGCCTGGTGACAGAGTTGAGCGCCTCAGGGAGCCCAGTGTTGGGGCAGCCCTGGTCTATGGCACTGCACACTCCGTGCAGCCCAGGAGCTGCAGCCCCTGATGAGGGCACTCATGTCATGGCCTAGAAGACAAGGTCCCAAAGGCTGTCTAGTGAGAAGATCCTGGTGGACACGGCCCAAGGGGCGGAGGCGTGCGTACAGAAGGGAGCAGAGTGATAAGGGACAAGGTGGTAAGTGGGAAGCAGCAACACAGGTCCTCATGTCCCTCAGCCTTTCCCTTCCACTGGGAGCTCCCTGAGCCCCTGGAGGTGCCATGACCATCTCCCGGGGAGACCCTGAGACTCACCTATCCATAAGCGCAGGCACTGCCAGCTTCAAAGACTCAAGAATCCCATTGTTTGGGCAGGCCCTGGGATAGGCCCTGGAAGGGGGTGGGGGCAACAATCCCAGTGAATTGCAAGCCGGGAAGCAAACCATTCCCGAGGAGGGCACAGCAGGCCTTACATGGATGGGTCCTTGTGCTGTGCGAGCTCCCGGAACACACCCAGCAACATGACTGCGGACGCCTTGGGGTGCTCCTGCTCTGCCTCGCTGACAAGCGAGTGTGCCAACCTGAAGACTTCCGAGTACCTGAGGGTGAGAGGCTGGTTCAGCGGCACCTGCTGCAGGTGCAAGGCCTTGGGTCCGCTCTACAGCACATGCCCAGACTGCTGCTGTAGCTCTGCCCCCACAACAAAATATCTTTTCAATTTTAGTGTAGCAGATTCACTTCCTTTAAACTTTTTTTGGGGGCTGGAGTGATAGCCCAGCGGGTAGGGCGTTTGCCTTTGCACGCGGCCGGCCTGTGCCGGCCCGGGTTCGATCCCCGGCATCCCATATGGTCCCCTGAGTACCGCCAGGAGTAATTTCTGAGTGCAGAGCCAGGAGAAACCCCTGAGCATTGCCGGGTGTGAACCAAAAAGCAAAAAATAAATTAATTAATTAATTTAAAAAAAAATAAATTTTTTTTTTGGTTTATGGGCAGGAGCAATAGCACAGCAGGTAGGGTATTTTCCTTGTATGCGGCCGACCCAAGTTTGATCCCCGGCATCCCATATAGTCCACTGAGCACTGCCAGGAGTAATTCTTGAGTACAGAGCCAGGAGTAACCCCTAAGCAATGCTGTGTGTGACCCAAAAAGAAAATAATTTTTTTTTTGGTTTTGGGGGTCACCTGATACTCCTGGCAGGCTCGGAGGACCATATGGGATGCCAGGCATCGAACCTGGGTCTGTCACATGCAAGGCAAGCACCCTACCAGAGTATAATTACTCAGACCTCTGGCATATATTTTAAAGAAAATTTCCTTTGCAGTGCAAGTGTTCTCCATGAGTTAGCCCCCATCCCTCCAGCCCCTTTCCTCAAGGAGCTTCAAGTGATGTGGTCCACGGGATCTCAAATCCCGGGGTCCCCAGCGTGGGTCCCCACAGACCCACCGGTACACAGGCGCCCTCGGGGCGGCTGGAGGTCTGGGCACTGTCTCCCGTGGGGCGGGCTCGGGGTGTTGCTCCATTCAGGTAGCGGGAGTAGGCCGCTGAGAGCTCAGGCAGAAAGTGCTGCAAGCGCCGCCCTGAGAGGACCGAGGGGGGCTATAGCCACCAACCACCAGCAACACCTTCCACCCGCCCCCGCCGCACCCCTCCTCGCCCTCACCCCCGTGCCGCGGGTGCGTGTCCATCTCCGAGGGCTCCAGGTTGAAGGTGACCAGGATACCGCCCAGTGCCCGGCTGCGCTCCGCCTTCCAGTACTGGCTCCCTGCTGTGCGCATTGCAGTGGCACTGGGCCGGGGCCGTCCAGTATGGGCACTGGGGGACAGGAGGGCGCGCGCGCCTGCAGCCAAGCCCTCGCGGGACCCGCCTCCCTGCAGGGGGCATGGCCCGGACACCCACCTCGGGGACAGGCTTGTCGCACACGTAGCAGTAACACTGCGGGCAGGTGTCGGCGTTGCTGCCCACGGGCTGGGCAGCCTCGCACTCGCTCCTCCTGGAAGGCGCCCTGGGGTGAGCCCGCGCGCAGGACAGGTGGCCCCGGCCCAGAGCCCCCGGCGCCCCGCACTTACTGGAAGGCGCGGGCCGGGCAGTCGTGCCTGGCGTGCGGCAGCACCTCAGCTCTTCTGCAAAAGGTCACCAGAACCTCGCCGTCCTCGTCGGCCGCGGCCGCGGGCTGCCTGTCGCCGACGCTGTCAGGGGCTGCAAACTAGACGGTCACTCGGGGCCCCATGGGCAAAGGGGCCTCCCGGGCGCGGCCTCCCCGCACGCACCCGAAGGCTCCACCAGAAGCACCGAGTCGTCTTCGTCGGGCCCGAGCTGCTGCCGCCGCCGCCATCGCCGTCGTCGTCGTCGTCGTCGTCGCTGATCCAGATCACGGCCGGGGCTCCACCGGGCCCCATACCGTCAGAAGCCCGCGCGTTAGGGACCCCCACACGGGCCTGACTCCCCGCCCGGCCTCCCGCGTTCGCCCCCGAGGGGTCTGCGCCAGCCGCCACACGCCAGTGGCCTTCGATCCCGACCCCCGGGCAGCCTCACCGGGGCGCCCGTCAACTCTCTCGCCGGCTCAGCCGCTCGCGCCGCCACTTTCAAGCGCCGGCCGCGCCCCGCCCACGGACTTCCGTCTCGTGCGGACACTTCCGGGTCGGAACAGGGAAGGGGCGGGGCACAGCGGGGCCGGCGCGAGGGAAAGGGCCTCCGCCGACGTCGGCCTGTGGCGCTAGACTTGTAGGTGTCTCCCGGCGGGTCCGACGAGCCTGGCACCTCAGCGATGCGTCCGGGAGCTCAGCGCCTCGCCGCCGCTCGGCTTCTCCTGAGGAAGGCTCAGGCGGGGCAGATGTCTGCAAGACCCCCGCAACGCTCGGTTTCCCCGAGTTTTCTGTCACTTCACGGTCTGGAGCCCGCTGTGACTACGCCCTGAGGCGGTCGGGGAACTCGCGGGCTTCCCGGAACTCTGTGAGGGCCCCGCCTGGGAATGTCGCCGCGCTCCCCGCGGCGCCGGCGGCCAGTCGGTACCACATCCCCGCGCCCGGACTTAGCGGCCGCGGTCTCGCCACAGAGCCGGCCCTCGGGGTGGCGGTGCCTAGAGCCCTGGGTGGGCTTCGCGCTTCTGGGGCGCTGCCCCTGCCCACCCCCTCTCACGTTCTGGGCACGCGCCACAGTGGCGCGAGAGAGGCCGTTGAGTGGGGGGCGAGGGACGACTCGTGCCCCCCTAGCTGTACTCTATTTTTTTTTTGGGGTGGGGTCACTCCCGGCAATGCTCAGGGACTTCTCCTGGCTCTGCACTCAGGAATTACTCCTGGCGGTGCTCAGGGGACCATATGGGATGCCGGGGATCGAACCTGGGCCGGCATGGGTCAGCCGCGTGCAAGGCAAATGCCCTACCCGCTGGGCTATGGCTCCGGCCCCCTCTAGCTGTACTCTTGTCTATTTTTTAAAAATAATTTTATTAAGATTTCCTTCACATGTACAGTTTTCTTTTTTGGGGGTTCACACCTGGCAATGCTCAGGAATTACTCCTGGCGGTGCTTGGAGGACCATATGGGATGCCGGAGAGATCGAACCCAGGTCAGCTGCATGCAAGGCAAACCCACTGTGCTATCGCTCCAGCCCCTGCTCGTGTCCATTTTTTTTTTTTTTTTTTTTGTTTTTGTTTTTGGTCACACCCGGCAATGCTCAGGGGTTTCTCCTGGCTCTGCACGCAGGAATTACTCCTGGCGGTGCTCGGGGACCATATGGGATGCCGGAGATGGAACCCGGTTCGGCCATGTGCAAGGCAAACGCCCTACCCGCTGGGCTATCGCTCCGGCCCCTCGTGTCCATTCTTGCCTAGAAAATGACCACATGTCAACTGGACCACTTCAGACCTCACCCTGCCAGTTCTGGCGCTGCTGGTCCCCTCTGGAGCCTGTCACCTCGCCTAGCCCTGGACAGTGGGTTTTTGGTTTCCATTTCTGCTGACAGTTCAGCTGAGGAGGATAGCTTCAAAAATGGCTCTTAGGGCTCGAGCTATAATCACAGCGGGGAGGGCACCTTCCTTGCACACAGCTAGCCCGGGTTCAATCCCAGATGGTCCGCGAACACCTCCAGGAGTAATTCCTGAGTGCAGAGCCCTGAGCATCGCTGGGTGTGGCCCCCCAAAAAAAAAAAAAAAAAGAAAAATGTTTTTACTGTCTTTCTGGCCCTAAAAGCCATTTCTTTCTAAATGGCTTTTAGGGGCCAGAGAGACAGTACAGTGGGTAGGACACTTGCCTTACATGCAGGTGACCCAGGCTGGATCACCAGTACCCCATATGGTTGGTGCCCTACCCCGCCACAAGTGACACCTGCGTGCAGAGCCAGGAGGTAAGCCCTGAGCACAGCTGAGTATGGCCCCCAAAAACAAAAAGAAAATAACTCATTTTCTTTTTTTGCTTTTTGGGTCACACCCGGCAATGCTCAGGGGTTTCTCCTGGCTCTGCGCTCAGGAATTACTCCTGGTGGTGCTCGGGGGGACCATATGGGATGCCGGGGATCGAACCTGGGCTGGCATGGGCCGGCCGCGTGCAAGGCAAATGCCCTACCTGCTGGGCTATCGCTCCAGCCCCGAAAATAGCTTTTAATGGGCCTGGGGGTGGAGATCTCAGGAGGCCCAGACCCTTCCACACCTTTGCCTGCCAGGCTGCAGGTACTGCCCCTCCTGGTCAACAGCACTTGAGCCGCTCTTTGGGGACGGCTTCAGCTCTTTGTTATAGGTTGTGAGTGCTCTGTTCTGGTTTTCAAGAGATTGTGGAACAGAAGATGCTGCCTGTTGGGGCAGGAATGTGGCTATTGTGTCTGTGCTTGGAGCATGTCTGTTGGACTTTTTTTTTTTTTCTTTTGGGTCACCCGGTGATGCTCAGGGGTTACTTCCTGGCTCTTTGCTCAGGAATCACTCCTTTTTTTTTTTTTTGCTTTTGGGTCACACCTGGCGACACTCAGGGGTTACTCCTGGCTCTGCATTCAGGAATTACTCCTGGCGGTGCTTGGGGGACCATATGGGATGCCGGGAATCGAACTGGGCGGCACAGGCCGGCTGCATGTAAGGCAAACGCCCTACCCGCTGGGCTATCGCTCCGGCCCATCAGGAATCACTCCTGGCAGTGCTAGGGGACCATATGGGATGCCGGGATCGAACCTGGGTCGACCACATGCTAGGCAAACGCCATACCCGCTGTGCTATCGCTCTGGCCCCAGTTGGACTTTGGACTTTTTTTTTTTTAGATTATTTGGGAGGGGGTAAGTGGAATTTTTTTTTTTTTTTTTTTTTGGGTCACACCTGACTATGCTCAAGGGTTACTCCTGGCTCTGCACTCAGGAATTAATCCTGGCGGTGCTCGGGGACCATATTGAACCTGGGTTAGTTGCATGCAAGGCAAGTACCCTTAACTGCTAGACTATCTCTCTTGCCCCACATCTGTTTGACTTTCATGCTACTGTGTCAAGGTACACTGGGCGCCCGACAAACTCCAGGAGTATGGTTAGGGATCCTCTTCTGCCCCAGGGGATTGGCGACTGGCAGACGGAGAAGGATGTGAGAATCCAGCAAAGTTTCAAAAGGCTTTACTCTCACAGGTTCTGGTATACAATTCAACAATAGGGAAACCCCGACTTCGGGTTCCTGGTTAGGCCCTGGCCAGGTGTAGGTTTACGGGAGAAAGAGGTGGAAGAAAGCAGGCCACGGCTTTTTTTTTTTTTTTTTTTTTTGCTTTTTTGGGTCACACCCGGCAGTGCTCAAGGGTTTCTCCTGGCTCTGCACTCAGGAATTACTCCTGGCGGTGCTCGGGGGACCATATGGGATGCCGGGATCGAACCCAGGCCGGCACAGGCCGGCACAGGCCGGCCGTGCAAGGCAAACGCCCTACCCGCTGGGCTATCGCTCTGGCCCCGCCACAGCTTTTTATATCTTTTCAAGACAGCCTGCCCACACCAATGGGAAGCAGTTGGGTCAATTCCCCTCAGGTAACTTCTCCCAAGACCTAACTTAGGTCCATTGAAATATTAATGCTGCCCAGCCAAGATCTGCTTTGGAAGTGCCTCTACAGGGTAGAGTGGAGGAGGGGCATGTATCTTTGCCAATGGATATTCTACATCCAGGTATGTATTTCTCCAAGCCTTCACAAAATTCTCATTTTCACTTTTTTTTTTTTTTTTTTGCTTTTTGGGTCACACCCGCAATGCTCAGGGGTTACTCCTGGCTCTGCGCTCAGGAACTACTCCTGGCGGTGCTCGGGGGACCATATGGGATGCCAGGGATTGAACCCGGGCCGGCACAGGCCGGCCGCATGCAAGCAAACGCCCTACCCGCTGGGCCATCGCTCCGGCCCTCATTTTCGCTTCTTAGTTGTTTTTTATATTAGCCTTTAGACTTATTAGAAAGCCATGCATACTTGCGTGGAGGCAAACAGCATTTCTCTCTGGTATAATTACTTAGAGATCCAACGTGGCCAGGTAAATATACTGGTAAGATCTATCTACTAGTCCCACAATGATTGTGGCAGCATGAGAGAAAATATACCAGCCAACATAGAGCACACGGTAAACTAAACTGCCACATTCAAACTTTCCTCCTCCCATCTATAAGGTGGCCTGCAGGAGGCAGCTCCAGGCAAGATGCAGAGGCCCTGGGCAACAGTGTACTACAACACTCCTGCTTTTGTGGAAATGAATCCAAATTACCTGTTCCTCACAGGCAGCTGGTTGGAGGGGCAGCGCCTCGCACAGTCTCTCTGCATTGGCTCTGCGGCTTGTTCAAACTTCAGGGAGTCAGATTCACACATCAGCAGCCCTGGCGCTGTCCCCCCTCCCCCACCACAGCTAACTTGGGGAGCTGTGGTAGGGCCAGCCTGGTGCCTCGCTCTGGAAGTGCTGACCACTGTCCTTCCTTGGCCTCCAGGTCCTCCTGTGCTTTGTGAGGATTAGGATCCAGGAGAAAAAAAAAGGGCTTAGGACAGTTGCTGTTAAGGCCTGGTGCACCCCCAAGTAAAGACTCCCAAATACATCTAATCTGCTGCCCCTTTTTCAGAATAAAGTCACCAGTACCTCCTGGAAATCTTCTTTAAGTGAACAAACAGAAAACGGCTCAGCAGCGGTACCTGAGCCTCCTGCTGCTCCCCGCCACCGTCACAGCCCCGAGACAGGCCCAGCCCTGGACCACGTGGAGGTACTATTGTGTCACTGTCTGGTTTATGAACACTGGCTTTATTTCATTTTCAGGCCACACTTGTTGGAGCTCAGCATCATGCCATGGAGTGGCTCAGGCTCAGTGTCCCCACATGTGAGGCCTTAGCCGAGTTAAGTTCCTAGCATCTAGGGGCCAGAGCGACAGCACAGCGGGTAGGGCGTTTGCCTTGCACGTGGCTGACCTGGGTTTGATCCCCGACATCCCATATGGTCCCCCGGGCACCACCAGGGAATAATTCCTGAGTGAAGAGCCAGGAGTAACCCCTGAACGTCGCGGGTGTGACCCAAAAAACAAACAAAAAAAAAAAGTTCCTAGCCTCTAAACAGTGTTTTTAATTTCCAAATGGCCTGGGAAATATTAATCCTATATTGTTGTTTGGTTTCTGGGCCACACCAGGTGATGCTCAGGGCTTATGCCCGACTCTGCACTCAGGGAGGCCATGGGGACCATATGGGGTGCTAGGAATTGAATCACGTGGGCCACATGCAAGGCCCGCACCTCACTGTATTCTGTCTGGCCCCTCCTCCTATCCTCATGGGCCTGCAGGTGTGAAAAGACAGACCTGGCACGGGATGGTGATGTCCTTTGACCAAAGACCTGGAGCGAGGGTCCGGACAGGCAAAGGCTGGCATCAGTCTGCTGCTGTCTGAGGGGCCTGTCTAGGGGCCTGTGAACACTGGATCAGGTGGAGCAGCTGGACAAGGGGCCACCCAGAACAGGCAAGTCACAGGAGAGGGGAGAGCTGGGACAGTTTCATTCTGGGGTGATGGTAGTGTCTGCCTTTGAGGCAGTAGTGGTGAACAGAGAAGAGCCGCCTCGTTGGTGATGGGCTGAGACCTCAGGTGAAAGGGGCAACAGAGGGGCTGAGCAGAGGGGCAGCCTTGTTCTAGGGGGCAGTCCTGCGCTGATGAGGGGCGGGAGCTCAGAGGCTGCAGCAGCCAAACGGCCACTAGTGGGCGCAGCTGTTCAGCATCTCCTTGGCAGTGTCTGGAGAACTCTGTCTGATCCAGCCTCAGTCTCGAGATTTCTGCTAAGCTCCTTGCCCTGGGGAAAATGATGGATGAGATCTTATTGTTGGAAATATGCCAGCTAAAATTAGCCCCCCACCCCAGTGATCCCACAGACTCCTGGGATGGCCCGGCGCCTGCATGGGATCACGTGCTCTTCTACTTCTGCGTTCTCCCCTGGCGAGAAGGCACGTGGCCTCATCTCTGGCTCCCGGGGCTCGCTTTGCTGCAGAGGAGAAATTCCTGGGTGCCTTGTCTGTCTCTGTTTTCTGCTTTCTCCTCTCCCAGAGGTTCCTTGTGGGAACCTCTGGGACAGGGGCCTGGGAAGGGCTGGAGGCCACTGTGCTGGTCTCCTCAAAGCAAGGAGGTGTGGAGACCCCAGGAAAGCTGCTGCCCCGAGCAGCATTTGCTCTTCAACCGTCCCATGTTTAGCTGTGTAAGGAAGGCATCGTGAAGGCAGCCATGGGGTGCCTATGCACCCTGTCAGACTCTGACAGGCAGAGAGAGCAAACTCTCATGTCAGGGTCTAGGAAATGCATAGATTTCATGGCTGAGTAAATGCCATGGTGAGGGTGGCCTGGTGGGGGCAGAAGAGGCCGCTCATGGACTCTGAGATGCCAGCGTTTATGGCCAGTGTGTCCACTGTGGAACCCAGGAACAGTGTGAGCATGGGTCCCTGGGTGGGTGGGGGGGCAGAGGGACAGAGCTCCTGGGACCCTCCTGCCCACCTGTGTAGGCCACAGGGAGTTTCTGCTTGGGTCTCTGCACCCACATCCAGAGAGTGGGTTCATTTCCTGAGGCAAGTGGGCCCTTCCTATCCCCGAAGTGTCTGTCCCACCTGCTCAGCCTCGCCCACTTTCCCTTGGGCATCGGATTCCTGACCACCTGAACCATGGGGGCCCCCTCAACCCCAACCCCGATCAAGGCACATGTCAGAGTGACCCGGGCAGGGCTGTTGGAATTGTGGTTCTCACTCATCCGCTTCTCACCGTGTTCTCAGGTCCTGTGGATGCTGCAGGCTGAGAGACCCCAGGCCTCGGTCAGCACCTGTGCAAAGGGTGACCTTCCCCGCCCCATGCCGGCCCCTCCGCCCCATGCACCCCAGCACGCACCGCCAGCCGGCCAAGGGCAGCGCCGACTCAGCAGCGCAGAGCAGGAAGTTCCCGCTGCTTTATTTCATTTCCTTCCAAGTGACTTTCAAAGATTTGTTTTTGATTTTTATCTCAAAGGGGATGTGGTGAAGCCATAGGTTGGGCTCCAGAGAAAACAGAGAAAGGGGGAGCTCCTGTGGCAGTGCTGTCGGGGCCTCGGCGCTTAGACAACAGCTCCCAGGGCCACACCCGACTCCCGAGACCCCCACCTCACTCCCTCAGGCCACCTGGACTGGCTCCATTGTCCAGCAAGGGGAGATAGGCCAGGGCTGTAGGAGTGTGGGGGACCCCTGGGTGGGGGAGGACACGTGGTGCTCCCAGCCTTCAAATGGGGGAGCACCAAGCATGGGGACTGAGGTGGTCTGCAGGCGCCGCCCCAACCCATAGCTCCAGCCTGGACTCAAGGTGTGAGGCTTCAGCTGGCCTTGGCTCTGCAGGTGTCCCCTCACCCACTCACCCTCACCTGCCCAGCCCCTTCCTCTCCCTCACTCCCCCATCTTACTGTTTCCTGCTTCACTCCCACACAGGCCTTGTCAGGTGTCCTGGATGGTCTCAGGCCCTCAGCTGACGCTGCCCTGAAATGGTCTTACTCACCACTGAGGGGGATTTGGGGGAACTAAGTGTGTGTGCTCTGGGTGCTGCTTCCAGGTGCTCTGAACGGAGCTAAGAAGTTTGCGTTGGGGCGGAGCGATAGTCCAGCGGGTAGGGCGTTTGCCTTGCATCGTGGCTGGCCCATGCCGGCCCGGGTTCGATCCCCAGCATCCCATATGGTCCCCGAGCACCGCCAGGAGTAATTCCTGAGTGCAGAGCCAGGAGAAACCCCTGAGCATCGCCGGGTGTGACCCAAAAAGCAAAAAAAAAAAAAAAAGTAGTTTGTGTTGGGGCAATTGCCCACACACACTAGCACAAACATGTGTCCCCTTCTCACAAAGACGTGGGGCCCATACTTAACACACAAGTAAACATGCTCCAAATGTGTGTACACAGACACATGGGCCCAGACACAGGTGCATACAGCACAAACGTGTCAAACGCATGCACACACAGACACACGGGCCCAGACACCCCCACACAAGCGCAGCACAGACGTGCATCCGAACACACATGCACACAGGGTGCTGACTGACTGTTCTCAGGCCTGCAGCTCCCAGGGGTGCCTTTTCCTGCCCCCTACACCTGTTTATTTTCTTTTCTTTATTTATTTTTTCTTTTTTTGGGTCACACCCAGCGACGCTCAGGGGTTACTTCCTGGCTCTTTGCTCAGGAATTACTCCTGGCGGTGCTCGGGGACCATATGGGATGCTGGGGATCGAACCTGGGTCTGCCATGTGCAAGGCAAACGCCCTATATCGCTCTGGCCCCATCCCCCTACACCTGTTTAATTCACTCTGCCACATGGGTTCTGGCCAGCAGGCAAGTCCCTTGCTGGGGACTGTGCCTGAGAGGCTGGTCCTGCCAACGGTTTCTCCCCACTCACTAGGGTCCTTGTTCCTAGCCCAGCCTCGGGGTGGCCTTTCCAGTCTTCTCTCCACTAAACTTCCTCTCCAGAGCCTCTTCCTGAAGGGCATCCCTCCTGGCCCCTAATTAGCATTTGAAAGACTTCATATTTGCTTTCCAAACCCTAGGTGGTTCCTAGGTCCAGTGGTCAGTGGGGTAGAGTGTTGTTCAGCATCCAGGCAGGTCCCAGGCAGGGGTCCCAAGCAGGATACCTTGGGGTGGGGGACAGGGCGGTGCCAGCCTTGGACTCAGGCTTCAGCCCTTCCTGCATCTGCTCTGCGTTGCTGAGTCCCGCAGGGCATATGCACATGGGCTCCTCCATGTCTGGGCTCAGGGTCTCCACAATGGGTCTCCCCATGTGGCACCTCCGCCTCCTTCTTAGGGTGCCAGCCTCGTGCCCTCACAGCCTTAGAATCGGGACACAGCTGCATCCACAGGAGCTGCCCAATGTCTGGTGACCTTGAGGATTCTGTGCTGTCCTCATCCGCAGTGTCCCCCAGGACTGGGATCTGGGCCACCTCACGCCTGTCCTCTCCTAGGTCCCCACCCCCTCTTCTAGCACGTGACCCCTAGGGAGTCACACAAAGTGAGCTTTGCACACTTGCTCCTGCTCACTCAGCAGGGAACTCCTTGGCCCTGCTGCATCCTAGAGATCAGAGGGGCCCAACCTTCCTGGTGTATGGGGGTCTCAGGGCTGACTCCTGGCTCTGCACTCGAGTTCAGGGAACCGTATCGGGTGCTGGGGATCAAACCTGATTGGCTGCATGCAAGGGAAGCCCCATTTCCACTGTATGTCTCTTGGTCCTGGCCGCTGCTCCTGGTGCAGCCTCTCAGGAGTGACTTAGAGAGCACCTTTACCAGATGGGATCAGCGCTCTGAGAGCCTGATTCTGTCCCTCCCTGGAGAGCAAGCACCCTCCATCCTCCAGCCCCTGTGACCTGGGCTTTAGTCCTCTGAGGGCAGGGCCTGGCACTGGGTAAGCACCAGGGGGTGCTGTGGCCTAGGACAACCCCCCTTCCCCCCATACTCCTCACTGCTCGCTTCTCCTAGCCTGGCTACCGCAGCTCACCACTGGTCATGTCCCTTGCTCTGGACTACTGTCCTCTCTTGGAGTGCACTGACCCGGCCACATCCCTGTACGCCATGACATGTGCACCAGGACACCAGGAGGATCCAGCCTAGAACGAGGGTCTCTGCTGTCCTGGCGCCTCCACCTGTAGCAGCCCCTGTACTTCCCAGGGTCTCATGTCAGGAAGCCAGTTTGGGGTGACTGTGCCTCTGAGCAGAGCTGCAGGGGCCAGGCGATGAGAGCTGGGGGGTTCTGGCTACCCCTGGGGATATGGTAGGGGTGGTGGTCTGTGCCTCTGAGGTATTGCCAGGCACAAGGCTGGCAGGTCCCAGCCCCCACACCCCCTCTGGTCACTGTCAGCACTCTGCATCTGCCATGAATCCTGAACCCTGGCTGAGGCAGGGCCATCAGTCCCGTGAACTGGGGTTCCTCTGTGGGGTGAGGTGTGCTGGCAGTGGGCTACCAGGAATTGGTTGCTTCTGTGTCTGACTTGGAGCTAAAGGCACCGGGAGTCCAAGGAGACTTAAAGGTGGCTGGCTGGGGCCAGAGTGATAGCACAGTGGGTAGGGCATTTGCCTTGCATGTGGCCAACCCGAGTTCGAGCCCCAGCATCCATTTGGTCCCCCTGACCATCACTGGGTGTGACCCTAAAAGCAAAAAAAAAATGGCTGGCAAAGGAGAGGGGGCAAGAGAGAAGAGGGCAGTGGTCAGTGGGGTAGAGTGTTGTTCAGCATCCAGGCAGGTCCCCGGCAGGGGTCCCAAGCAGGATACCTTGGGGTGGGGACAGGGCCGGTGCCAGCCTTGGACTCAGGCTTCAGCCCTTCCTGCATCTGCTCTGCGTGGAGCAGAGTGGAGAGAGGAGTGGAGAGAGGAGAAGAGAAAGGGGAAAAGAGAGGTGCCTGTCAAGGTGGCAGGCTGGGGGGTGGGGAATTCTGGGTGGTGCAAGGGAAACCAGGGACATTGGTGCTGGGAAATGTATACTGGCAAAGGAGCGGGTGTTGGAACACTATATGATGGCTTTGTCATAGTCTTGCTCACTATGATTCAATTAATAAAAGTGTGGACCCCAGAGCCGAAGCAGTCAGAAAGTGCCAGGAGGCCGCTTGGTGCACCCACTCACTGGAAACAGGGTGTTGTGGTGATCCCTGAGGGCCCTGGAGAGCAACTTCCTGCCTGGCCCAGCTGCCAGAGCACCAGGCGTTGCCCTCCTCATCCTCTCATGTCACTGGGCTCAGGGCTGCCTCAGTGAAGGATGAGAACACAGTGTCCACACAGTTCTGGGGCCCCACTGAGCCTATGGTGCTGTGTGGGGTGTCTCTGCTGTCTCGCCTCCTGCTGGTGGCATCATGTCCCTGACCTGTGGCTGCTCCCCCTGCCCCAGGGTCCCATCTCTGCAGGTTCAGGACAGGCTCTGGCAGAGACCAGGCTTGGCCAAGCTGGAGACAGCTGCCTGCTTGCCAGCCACACATGGCTCAGACGGGATTTCGAGCACTTGTGAACTGTCAGGGTCCAGCAGGCGCATGCTGTGGGTGCAGCTGCCTTACTAGAGCCAGCACAGGTGACAGGACAGCTGTCTGCTGCGCTGCTAACCCAGGAGCTGCCATGGCCTTGGATGTGGCTCCAGATCCAGGGTGGCACTTGGCGTCTGGCCCTTAGGTCACAGCTGGGTGGGGCCCACAGGGGCCCCTCTATGTCCTGGGACTTCAGATAATGGAAGGGCAGAGTCTCAGGTGGAGGGCACAGCTGATGCCTCTTACGGACACCCTCTGTGCTGTGGGGTCACTCAGGGAAGGGGACTTGGTCACTTCCAGTCAGGAGCTGTGATTCCTGTGAGTGTAGTCAGAGACCATGAGCTGCCTCCTTGCCAGGGTTTTGCAGCCCCCACACTAAGGAGTCCTGTGGAGTGTGTGGGCTGGCATTGCCTTCCACCCCTGGGGGTATAGCTTCTTTTGCAAGAGGCATTTGCAAAAGATGGGTAGGATAAGGGCCTCCCTGCCAGGCCCCAAAGCTCCTGGGGCTTTTTCCACTGAGGGGCAGGAACCAGGAGGGGTCTGGCCCCTGCAGGTACGGGGTGGGGTGGTGGTGTCCAGGCTGGTGCCTGCTGCTGTGTACTGTTTCTGGAATCCACACCAGTTACAGGCCTTGACTCTGCCCACATGTGTGCACAAGTGCCTTTGCTGGTGCACACTTGTCCTGATTGCTCATCGTCCCCATTCTGCTCACCCCCACTTTCCCTGCCTGGAGCCCGGCTTTTCTCCTGGGGGAGCCTGGTGCCCCCTTCCCAGAGTTCTGCAGATCCCGGGGTTGCGGTCCAGGTGCCAGGGTGGGGTCACTGAGCAAGGTCGAGGGATGAGCCACTGTGGAGCTGTCACGAGCAAGGGGCTTCTCAGAACAGTACTGGGACCCCATGCGATGTGGAGTCCCGGGTCACTATCAACAGTGACATACACCTATTCCCATGTAGGTGTAGCCTTGGGGTGCAGGGGTCACCCCAAGGGTCTGGATGACATAACAGGCACATCTTCGCATTGGCTGGAGCTGGAGAGCAACTGTCTTTCAGGGGCCCCAGGAAAGGCCACCCAAGCCCCCCTGTGGCCCCCTGATGGGACAGCTTTAATTTTCGGCACCTGAAGACCAAGGTTCTGGCTTTGTGTGCATGAATTCTGGCCTGTGTCAGCTGGGGGCCCTCAGAGGATGGGCACAGGTTGAGGGGTGGGAGCCAGGGTATGCTGGGTCTGGGGATCCAGACCCACACTGGCTGGGCAGTCCTTGTGCCTGGGGGTACCATCACCTCCTGGGGACCTGAGAGTTCCCAGGGTCTGAACTGTGCACCCTCCAGGGTGTGGACAGGGGCACCCCTTCCACACAGCGCCAGGTGGTGGATGGGCAGACACGGTCGACACACTTGCTGTTGGCCCGCTACTGTGGAGTGCCCTTTGGGCTCTGGCAGCAGTGCAGTGGCATCTCAGATGTGGTCCCCAGAAGTGGGGGGGAGTAGGGTGCCGGGTGGGGCGTGGCCTAAGAGCCACAGGCCAGTCCTAAGCATGCACACAACTGCCCAAGGCATAATCAGGCTGATTGAGATGCAAATATGCCAGGGCTGCAGCTGCGCCTGGCACCAGCAGTGCCCAGGTGCAGGCAGCCAGTGCCAGCAGGATGCCGTGACCTCCCCGAGGACACTGGACAGTTGGGGGTTGAGTTCTAGGGTGGCAGCTGCCTGTGGCAGGGTAAGTCTGTTGGGGTGGTTCCTGACCTGGCGGCTCAGGCTAGTCCATCTCTGGCCCAGCATCCCTGGATGGACACAGGTAGACTTGTGGGGGCTGAGATGTCACTTAAGCACCTTGCTCCCATGGGCCTTCCTGGTGTCAGCCTAGTGCCATTTTCCCACGGCATGTCCTGAGGCTCCCTGCTGTGTTGTGACAAGGCCAGCTGGGTGGAGCAGAAGCATAGAGACCCGCTGGGACCTGCTCCCACCCCAGGACTCCAGGGATGGGGCAAGGAGAACAATGAAGCCGGTGCCCAGGGAAACCAGCAGTTGGGTGAAGTCCTTTTATTTGTCCTTAGCTTCTGCCCTGCCCACCTGTGGCTCAGGGTGTGGCCAGCCCTGGACTGGAAGTAGTCCCTGAGGTCCGGGAGGCTGAGTGGCGGAAAGTAAGTGCCAATCCTCTTGCGGATCCACCACTTGGCATCCGCCGCGTGGCGCCTCCTGGTCGGCTGAACTTGTACTTGAAGTGTTCTCCCCTGGACCCACCTGGGCAGGAGAGGGCAGTTAGGTATGGCTGGAGCTCAGACCTGGGTGGGGGTTGGGCAGGGCTGTACCTGGGTGGGGGCCGACCCTGGAAGGGGTTGTGGGCCAGCAGGGAGGTGGCCTCGGGGTCGTTGACCAGGAGCTTGCCCGCCAGATGCAGCATCCACTCATTCTGCTCGTAGGTCTGGGAAGGATGGCGCTGGGGAGCCTGGGCCAGCACTGCGTCCGCTTCCACGCTCCCTCCCCAGTGCTCTGCTCTTGCCCTCCTCAACATCCACCTGCCCATCAGGAGCTTCCCACAAGCTGTGGGGGCTTCTCCTTTAGCTGCCTGCTTGCTATAGCTGCTCTGGTGTGTTACTGGGGTCTGCCCAGAGGCAGCAGCACTTGCCTCGCTTGCCTCTGGCTTTTCACAGTTCAGGCCCAGATTGCAAGGAGACCAGGAGCCCCAGGCTCACAGGTCAGCAAACACAGTGAGTACAGACCACCCTGAATTCTTGGGGGCTGACTGTTGCCCCTATGCCATTGTTCCCCACAGCTGTTCTGGGAGGCCCGATCTGCAGGGCCAGAGGAACTCTGCAAGATTCCAGCCTCCCTCGGGGTGAAGGGCCACCCTCGGCTCACAGCTGGCTGATGCTAGGCCTGAGCATCTTGGTGGGTGAAGCTCTCCCCATGGGGCATGGGGAAGGGGTCATGGGCCCACCTGGAAGGCAGCAAACCACATGAGCCAGTCTAGACGGTGGTGGTAGGGCGAGACCAGGCAGGGCCGGCGCCGCAGGCCGCCCGGCTTGCAGGGGAACTCGTACTCCTCCCACAGGGCATCGGGTGCGCTGGCATTGCTGCTGGCTGTGCCCTGCAGGACCACCTCCGCGCGCTCCTTGGTGATGCTATGGGGGGGGGGACACGGTGAGCAACATGGAGCTTCCTTGTGGCTCCCCAGGAGCCCATGGAGAAAGAACCTGTGTCTTACCTCCCAAAGGCCCCATAGGTGTTCACGATTCTGAGAGAACTGAAGGAGCCGTTCATGATCTGCCTGGGGCTCAGCAAGTTGACAACAACAGGGACGCTAAGCCCGGCCACCAGGAGCCCCAGGGCAAGGTTGACCACGCCGCACTGCACAGCCTGCTGCAAGGGAAGATGATGAGCCCTGCTGGAAGGAGCCTCACCCCTTTTCCCAGCATGGTGGGCATCTTCTGAGGCTGCCAGCAGACCAGAGACCTGGACTGTCAGGAGTGTGGGTGCCCAGGCTGGCATGTGCAGGGACCAAGTGACCATGTGGGCTGTATGTACTCTGTGCCCTGGGGCAATGACCCACCTTGGGGGCACTTACTGTGTTTCCGCCGGGTTGGGCACCCTGTTCCTCCTCTTGCATCTTCCGGACCTGGTCCTTGAGGCTGCCAGGCCCTGAAGGGGAACAGGAAGCCCAGCATGGCGTCATCAAAACAGGCAATGCTGGGCACCATGGTCAGCCAGTTCAGGAAGCTCAGGTTCCCGCTGAGGATAAGGATCACCTGCAGAGGATGGGATGAGGCAGGGGGTGAGACTGGCATGGCTGGGGAGAGGGTGGCCAGCCTTAGGTTTCCTTGAAGGTTTCACGTGGAGCCTCTAAGCCCCCAGTCCAGCTCATCCGCAATCCATAGGAAGGGGAGATTGAGAGTAATGTTGAGGGGCAATAAGGATTGGGTTGACCTCGCTGCCAGCAGCTGTTTCAGCCCCTGTATGGCCAGTGTGCCACAAAAGCCTAGACCCCTGCCTCTGCCTTCCAGAGCTCTTATCAGGACCTCAAGAAACAAGGTGACTGAATGGGCACCCTGGGGCACCCAGCCCTCGGGTCCCCCACTGGGAAGCACCCTTGCCCAATACTGGCTATCTGTGGGCCTCTCCACTACCTCCGAGAGCCCACCATGATTCCAGAAACCTCCATCTGGCAGGGAGGAGGGGGAGGGACAGTGCAGAAGCCTGAGTGCAGGAGACGCATGCAGGAGCCCTGGGTCCAAACCCTGAGCACCCACAGGTATGTCCCCCACCCAGACCCATAGCTAGAAGCTTGGCCACAGCCCCTTCTGAGGGCTGAGGGCTCTGAGGAGCAGAGCTGAGGAGCAGGGGTGGGGAAGTCACACCCACTCTGCTTCCAGGGACAGGGAAGGGGGTGGGTGAGGGCCACGGGCACTGGGCAGCAGGATCAGCACCTGACTCATTTGGGTCGAGGATGGCTGGGACACGGGCCTGCCTGCTCCCCCACACAGTCTGTACCTAGTCAGGCAGGGGGCCTGGCCCCACACCCTCAGCTGTCCCACCTCGGCTTTGCAGCCCCAGATAACTCTGTGGGGTGCTCAGGGTTTTCAAGGCCCTCATATGCGCAGCCACTTGTGCCCATGTCCCCTGAACGCAGCCTAAATCAGCACAGTAGTGGCCCAAGAGAGGAAGCGCCATCTGCTAAAACTCAACGTCCACCAAACCACCCTTTCCTGGGGAACCAGAGGCTGAAAGGTGGCAGCAGAGACCAGGTACCTGGCTGGGGCCCAGCATGGGAGGAGCGGCAGGGTGTGCCACTGTCCAGGGTACTGATATAGCCACCCAGCAGGTCCCAAGAACCTCATTTCAGTTGTGCCTGATGGCAGCTGGTAGCAGGGTCATGGCACGGGCTCACCTGGAAGAGAGTCTGCAAGGCCCCATGCAGGGCACACATCCGCCGCCCCAGGATGACGAAGAAGGGCACTATGAGCTCCAGGAAGTGGTTGCTGAGTGTCTCCAAGCGGTGGAACCACCATGGTGAGTGGTGCAGGAAGTAGGCCAGGGGTTGGGCACTGGCTGTGTCTGCAGGTGCGGGAGAGAGGGGGCAGTGAGAAGGTGCTGCTCCCGAGGAGCCACCAGCCAGGCCAGTCTCAGGGTGCCTCTCCTGCCTCCTGGGTAGGGCCTGTGGTCAGAGTCTCAGGGGTCAGGAGCGGGTGGGGGTGTCTGGATCCAGGTCCACATCCCTGCTGCAGCTACTATGGGGACACCTTGGGTGTCCCAGTGTGACCCCATGTGCCTAGAGAGCATATACTCAATGCCAGGAACTCCCACCTGGCCCTGGAGGGGTGTACCCCATGCCCACAGCTGGGAGCCAGTTCAGGTCACGCATGCACATGTACATCTGTGGGCACAGTCCCAGCACAGGGAGAGAAATGAGGAGAGGGTGCCAGCCCCTAGAGGAAGGGTCTCCTGAACTACCACAGACTCCTCTGATCGGTCCCGTTCGCCTGAGCTCAGTGGCGGGTGTCTGCTGTACCCTGGTGACCCTGAGGGATCCCCCAAAGCCAGAGTTCTCCTGTCAGGTGTTCAGTGATGGCCCATCTGTCTCTGCTGCCCAGACAGAGTCTCAGGAAAGGCAATTGTGGTGGCTGGCAAATTTGAGGCCCTGGGTGTGATCACTACAGAGCCAGGAGCAGCAAAATTGAAGCCCTGGCTGTACCCCCAGAACGGCCAGGAGCAGTCCCACAGCCTAATGAAAGATGGCCTGGAAGTCCGCTGTCTGCTTTTTTTTTTTCCCCTTTTTTGGGTCATACCCGGCGGCGTGCTCAGGGGTTACTCCTGGCTCTGCACTCAGGAATTACTCCTGGGGGTGCTCGGGGGACCATATGGGATGCCGGGGATCGAACCCGGGCAGGCGTGGGACGGCCGCGTGCAAGGCAAATGCTCTACCCGCTGGACTATCGCTCCGGCCCCCGCTGTCTGCTCTGTTTATCTGGGCTCAGGACACTGATGATCTGAGCGTGAGCACAAACGCCTTTGTATTGAGACCCCTCTCTGTTGGCTGCCTCATGTCCCTGCTGGGGGACAGTGACCACGTGCTCAGCCTCTGTGCCACAAAGACCCCAAAGGTGACAAACTTCCCAGCTTCCCTAGGCTCTGGGTGGAAGCAATCAGGCAGGACCCAATGTCCTGCTTCTGATGGGGAGCTGCCTTCTGTGTGTCGGACCCCCGCCATGTCTACTCTCCCTTGTGCATGTGTCCGGGCCGACCTCTGCAGCCTGGGTGCCACACACACTTCCTGTGCCCAGGAGCTTGGGCATTCTAGCCCAGGCCCCTTCAGGTGGGTGCAGCACCTCTTGTGTCAAGGTCCCTGCAACTCAGCAGGGGGGGGAGGGAGGGTGACTGGGGTTGCTCAGTGCTGGCCACAGAGGGTCCTGGGGAGGGCTCCAGCAGGGAAGATGTTGCCAAGGGAGCTCGGGCAGAATTGGGAAAGGCACACATGCTCCCGGGGGCCCTGACCAGCACTGCCTTCCCCCTTTCAGAGAACCATACTATGGAGGGACCAAGTCCATACTGCACCAAAAGCCACCAGCTGGGGACATGGGTTTAGGGTCTCCCCTGCCCAGTCACTCCCACAGAGGGTGGCCTTGGTGTGGCCCCATCGTGTTAACTGTGTCTCTGACCTAGCCCCAGGAAGAAACACCCGATTGGAGCCCAGACTTATCACCCCCCTGCCTGGATAGGACTCTGTCGGGGTGGGAGGTGGGGAACCTGCTCTCTGTGGGTGAGTGTCGAGAGCTGGCCTAGACTCCTGCCCTAATGGGGCGTAGGGACTCAGCTGGGGATGGTGCCATAACACCGGGCTTCACCCGTGGAGCACTCTGCCTCTGGGGTGGTACCTTGGAGCCTCTCCCCACCTGCAGGGTTCTGGAAAGTCATTCCAGGAGCTGGGACTCTGGCGGTGACTGAGGTGCCTTGGATGGAAGCTATGAGATCCAGGGCTGAGCCCCCTGTGAGCCAAGTGAGGAGTGTCACACCAGGGACCCAGATTAGGCCTGTGCATGGAGGGACACTGACCATGCATGTAGGAGATCAATGTCCCCGGGACCCAAAGTGCCACTACATAGGTCCATCCAGGAAACAGACACAGCCACATACCCACAGATGCTAGTTGACATGGATGGAACATCTAGAGGGGCTGGAAGCCTGGCAGGGCCACGCCAGCAGTGGAAAGGCCAGAGCCATGCGCAGTGCAGAGGCCCCAGCCAGCAGGAACATGTTCCTGGAGGCATATGCAGGCAGCGCTCAGGCAGGTGCTCACCTCATAGTGGAAATCCATACACGTCAGGTCCCACCAGCACCGGTCCCCACGGAGCTTGATCAGGCCCTGCAAGGTAAGGAGTCAGGTAAGGGGCCATGGCTGACCCTGACCAGGCGGCGGATGTGGCCCAGCTTCCCCCCACACCTACACAGGCCACAGGACCATGCTGGTGTGGGGAAGGGGCCACAGCGGCCACTCCGCTGGGCCTAGGGAAGCTGAGGCAACGTGCTCACTCGTGTGAGACCCAGGAGTCAGATGCAGGAGTGGGGGCAGTGACACCTGCCATTGTGCCAGCACCTGCAATGCACAGGGAGCCCAGATGCAGAAAGAGCTCCCCTGAGGATGGCCAGTGGGCAGGAGTTGCATCGAGGACCAGCCTGTGTGCCTGGTCACAATGTCAGTAAGGGGCAAGCAGGCCCAGGTCTGAACAGGCCCCAGGGGGTGATGGTACCCCCAGGCACAAGGACTGCCCAGCCAGTCTGCACAGCTGGGCAGGGATCACTGTGGACAGCTGGGCAGGGATCACTGTGGACACCCCACCCCTACCCTCAGAAGACGAGGCTGGATATGAAGCCCAGTGCCCATCTCTGCGTGACGGTGTGCTGGAAGGCAGCGGCAGGGACTTTTGCGTCTGGTCGGTGATGTAGCCACTCACCTTCTGGCCCTGTTTCCCTCTGTGTCCTGAGCAGAGCTGTCCCCCCAACTCCCCTCACACAGAAACAGCTGGGGACCGAGGAGCTGGGCGGGACTCACTGCACACGTGTGTGACAGTCCTAGGCTGCACTTTGGAGCCTGCAGGAGGCTCAGTGAGAAAAACAAGGCAATTAAGGTGTCACTCTGTGCGGCACACGGGGTCCCGAGTGGGGGTGGGGCGGGGTGTCTCCTCCACAGGAACAAAGCCCCTTTCAGCAGGGACCCTAAGTACAGCACCTTCTAGAAGGGCCCCTGGAGTGAGAGGGTCCACCTGGGCAGAGCTGCTGGGAGCTCTACAGGTACCCTCCCGGATGGATGTGCCTCCGGCCCCACACGGGGACACAGTCACCCCATGCTCAGGGCAGATGACGTGGGGCCCTTCATGCTCCATCTTTTTTTTAATTTTAATTTTGGACCACACCAGTGATACTCGGGCCACTCCTGGTGGGGCTGGGGGACTGTATCTGCCATCCTCGGGTTGGCTGTGTACTAAGGCTTGGGCTGCTGCTTTCCTTTGTCCACTGCAGCTTCCAGACCCAGGTAGAGGGCTGAAGGTCTGGTGGGCAGGTAGGCGCTACCCGTCCACCACTGGGCCTGTCCATATGCCTGCACTGAAGGACGCCTCTGGGCAGGGCTGGTGCATTTGCTCAGTGCTAAGGCAGGTATCAATACTGCTGCCCCCAGCCTCACGTGTTGCCCCCTGGGGTGGGCATCGTGGGCAGGCCTGTGGCAGCCTCATTATCCTGCTTTGAGGAAGGTGTGCCTCTGCGTCTGTGCTGCACATGTGCGGGCTGTGGCACTCACGTAGGCCCTTCCCTGCCACAGCGGTGCACCCACGGGGCTCAATGGTGGGTGAAGAAGGTCTCACTGCTCTGTCAGTGAATCAGGAAGTACCATGTGTCATGTAGCCGAGCACTCATCTGTGCCAGGTGAAGCCTCTTGGTTCTGCTACTGACCCTCTACACTGACCTGGGGTGTGGGGTCTCAGAGCAGTTAGTGGTTACTGGGGACAGCGGTCAGCCTGGCCACAATACCCTGCAACAGGAGCACAAGGCACACAATTCTGGGGCCACGGAAGGGGTCCCCAGAACCGCGATGGGAAAATAAGGGGTGCAAGGTGGGTGCCGGAGACAGTGAAAGAATTCTGGGTTCTCCTGGGACTGGTGACAGCCCCACCCCCAACCCCACGGTCCCGGGCACATCCCATTGGCTGAGCTGTTGTCCTGTGGGTACATGGGAAGCCCAGGTCTTCCTGCAGCACTCTCAGAAGCCATGCACAGGCAGCCCCATGGGGAAATGAAACCAGTCCCCATACTCCAGGGACCACTCTCTGTGGCCACAGAGCCCTCCCCAGTTTGGGAGGGCGTTTGTGCCTTTCAAAGAGTCCACCAGTTGGGGAATATGGGGTGCATGGGGGAGCCCAGTGAAGTAAAGCACTTACCGCTCCCAGCATGATTCTGAAGATGAGCCACCGGTAGCCCACACGACCACCCAAGGCATGGGCGTCTTTCGTGGTAGCCGGGACAGCGTCCAGAGTGGGCACAGGAACACGCCCAGGAAACCCGTCTCCAGAAGCTGGGCTTCCCACCCTGAAACAGCACAGAAAACACCTGGGCCTCAGTCCTAAGCATCCTGCTGTCCCGATGGGGTCAGTCACGTGCCTCGAGGCTTGCAGACAGCCTTCTCCTGCCCACCCTGCCTAGTGCTTGCTCCCGTTGTCCCGGGCACACCAGGGGAGCTTTGGGTACAGGCCTGGCAGGGTCCAGGGGAGACAACCAGAGCCCGCGGTGGGAGCAGCTGTTCACTGGCACGGGGGTGCTGGGGCAGGTGTGTAGGCAGGCTGGGCTGTACTGCCCACGCATCCTTCTGCTGTTCCTAGGCTCCATGTGACACATTTCCAAACTAATTCCCTCATCAGGAGGTCATGAACAGAGCAATTGGGGCTGGAGGCCATGCCCTTGCCCTTGGTTGTGGATGGACACAGCTGAGGGTGAGGCACTGGGTGTGGACCTTCGCCATGAAGTCTTCCTGTGGCTGGATGTTTCCATAACTTACTTCCCTACTCAGGAGCTATCTGCTCTGTCTGACACCCCAGGACCTCACATTTCTGGCAAGACTGCTCAGTGTGTGGCACAGCAGGGTAGCTAGAATGAAGGGCTATTGCCCCATGTGGGGACCCACATCAGAGCACCATGGGCTACGGAGGAGCTGCGAGCCCTGGCTACCACCAGCTCCCTGCCTGCCAAGAGGGAGAGGCAGAGATTCTGTTGGGAGCATTGCTTAAACTCCCTCCTCCCCCACCCCGAAACAAGCTCCAGTCCCCTGCCTGGTTTCCTAGCCTATGGCAGGAGGGTATTCTGACCCAGTTTGTACCAGTCACTGGGATGCCCACATACTACTGCCTGACCAGAAGTGGGCAGGACACTCGGAGACCAGTCATGTGTTGGAGCTTCATCTCCAGGGAATTCATCTCCAGGGAATCCTGCTTTCTGAGGAAGGACCATAGAAGCCACAGTCCAGCCAAAGACAGGGGGGACCACCACGCAGGTGTGGGCTGCTGCACAAATGCTCCAGAAACTAGACAGGTCGTGGGGGGCAGGGGCGCTGGCTGTGTGCCAGGTGCAGGGCGGATCTGCTCCCCAGTGCCGGGCCTGCCTCCTCTAATTGCACCCCTGTTCGCACAGACATGAGAAGCAGATTTTTAATATGCAATTTGAGTGACACCAATCAAAGTGACACAGAAATGGCAGGACCCAGAGAGCTGAGTGCTGTGACAGCTTGGGAAGCAGTGACAAGGACGCACTGGATGGATGGGCATTAAGAAAGAGCGCCTGGCCCTCCTGGAACACCCATCGCCCTGCTGCAGTGTGGGAGGGCAGAAGCTTCCTGTGCACTCCCCCCACCGCATCCCTGGGCCTGCTGGGCCTGAATAGGGACCTCGCACCCCTGCTTCTCTGCTGGGATCCAATAAGGTCTCAGCTGCTGTGCTGCTTGCACAGGCACGCTTGTTCCCTGCCATGAAGCCACAGGGATGTGGCTGGGAATCCACGTGCCCCGTGTGCCTGCAGGGACACAACTGATGCTGACAGACACTCCAAAAGGAGAGCAGAGGCGGCGGACCCTCTTTTTCGGGAGTGGATCACTGTACCTCTGGGGTGTGAAAACGCCTGCTGTTCACATGGTCTGGCATCAGCTGTGGGGTGAGAAGCACCCCCAGGAGCTGGGATGGAGGTGCTGTCCATTCCTCCAGCTGAGACTCAAGGGGCTTCTGGTCCTGGACACCTGCATGGCGGATGCGGGGAAGGGCATGGCATGCAGGTGTGCTCTGTGGCCCTGGGCCTTTTCCTGGGAATAGCTTGTTGCCAGTCTCCTAGATAGGTCACTGAATGCAGCAGGGAGGGACCAATGTGGGAGGCCAGAGTCATCCAGCTGAGTCCTGATGGGGCACTGGATCACAGTGTTGGCTAGAGCACAGGGATGCCACCACCGATGGCGGCAGGTGAAGCATGGCCATGGCCCCTGCCTTACAAGGTGCCCTGAAGGCTGGGCTCATGTGGCTGACACGAGCCTGAGAGACCCAGCAGGTGGGCACTCTTGACTCTCAGAGAAGTGCGCTGAGCTGCTGCAGAGAGACCAAGCCAACACCAGTCAGTTCTGTCCACCAGCCACTGTGTCAGTGGCTACCATGGTCTGCAGGCCTGACCCTGTGTCCCCACAGACACATGGAGAAAGGCAGAAGCAAAAACTGAAATGTTGTGAGAGGCTGAAAACATGGTCAGGCCAAGGTGAAAAGGGTTTGGACCATGTGGCTGCGCCTGTGGGTAGCACTGAGCGGGCTCTGGGCTGATGGTTCACACGGAACAAAGTACATGCGGCAGCTGGTCAGTGCAATCCTCCACATGTGTTCACAGATGGAGAAAAGCGTGTGTGGCCCACAGACCTGCTACAGAAGTGGCCTAGAACCTTCTCTCAGCATGAGGTCCTACAAGACAGGAGGCAGGGCCACCCTCCTCAGAGCTAAACCAGCAGGATGGCCAAGTGAGCTCTGCACTTCAGGTCCTGCCCCCACACGCTGGCTCCCTGACCAGCATAGGTGGAACATGTCTCTGGCGTTTATAGTGTGTGTCCTGACAGGGCAGCCGGGCTGGATGACCATGGGGCGAGGGCTCCCTGTGGCTGCAGAGGGTCCAGGTGGGTAGCACTGATGATGTTTCCTGTGGGCACTGGCACCCCACCCTAGGGTGGGTGCAGAACAATACCTTTTGTGCTGTGTCCAGTGAGCATCTTGGGGTTAGAAACCCAGAATACAGAGTCCTGGGGGTAGGTGGGCAAGGTCAGTGGTTGGAGGGAAGAGAGCCCTCCATGGCCACCCAGCACCTCACCCAAATATAGGGCAGTGTTGGCGGAGCGATAGCCCAGCGGGTAGGGCGTTTGCCTTGCACACGGCCATCCCATGCCGGCCGGGGTTCGATCCCGGCATCCCATATGGTCCCCCGAGCACCGCCAGGAGTAATTCCTGAGTGCAGAGCCAGGAGAAATCCCTGAGCATTGCCGGGTGTGACCCAAAAAAAGCAAATAATAATAATAATAATAATAATAATAATAATAATAATAATAATAATTTAATATGGGGCAGTGTTGCCCATGCCAGGAGGACCATGCTGGCTCCTCATGCTCAGCAAGAAAGAGCAAGGCCCGTCCCAAGGACACAGCCCTCCCTGCCCTTGGAAGGCCCACACTGAGCAGGGAGAGGGGGCAAGGTGATTCGATGCTGGGGAGCCTTTAAGGCCTGTAGCCATATCCACATAAAACACATCTGTAGGGAGACACTGGAGACACCATGTAGGAAGCAGAGGCTACCACGTGGCCTGGTTGGCAGCCCTGGACAGAGGCCAGGAGGCAGTAAAGGGGCCTGTGCTGAGGAGAAAACACTCCCTAGTGTGAGATCACAAAGGCAGAAACTGGAGCCTGCAGGTGTGAGGGCCAGACTGACACTGTGGTCCTGCAGCCTCAGACCTGCAGGTGCTCTTACAGGAGCAACCCCCCAAGTGAGCAGCTCAGCACCTGGTGTGCACAGAACACTGTAGGGCCTTGTGGAGATGCTGCTGGCATCCACTGGCAATGGAGTCCCAAGACAGACTGAAGGGGCTGTGGGAGGAGGCAGATGGGGCAGAGGTGGGGCAAGAGAGGGAGGAGGAGGGCAGGCAGGGGGCAGGGAATCTATTGTGTTGCTGTCCAGCTTGTTTGTGCCTGAGAGGTACTGCTGACCAGTTAGGGGCCAAGACCACAGACAGGATGAACCCCCTCCCTGCTTCACAGAGTGGGGGTAGGGTCGAGAGGAGGAGCTGGTGCTCACTCTCCATCCTGGAAGCAGAGCCGGCAGCCTGGCATGAGCCTCCTCCTTACCCTGCCTGGCCAGTCCTCCCCTACAAATCCAACAACCCTGCTTCTCCCTCCCTTGGGCCAAGGTCTCCCATAAAACTCTGCTCCACGTGCTGTACACCTAGGACAGGGACCCTGGTCCTCACAAAGACAACTCCTTTTGGAGGCTGGATTTTTGGGTGACATCTGGCTATGCCAAGAGCTTCCTCTGGGGTCTACACTCAGGGATCACTCGTGGTGGGGCTCAGAGGACCATATGGGGTGCTGCTTCAGCATCAGTAAGGCAAGTAGTCTCCTCCCGAGTTGTCCTATTGCTCCAGCCCTAAAACCAACTCTAGCAGTCTGCCAGTGCCCCTGCCACATGCGCCACATGCAAGGTCTGCAGGTCCCTGCTCTGGTGTGTGTACCCAGGCACAGGTGCACACCCCTGGGCTCATTACCTGAGTTCAGTGTGGTCTGACGCAGTGAAGGGCAGGGCTGCTTATGCATCTCAAACCTAAGGGGTCCTTAAGAGGGCCTGACCCAAAGCGAACTCCATGTGTGCTGACTTGGAGATTGCTCTCCCTGACATATGAAGGGTCAACACTGTTCTATGTGATATGGGGGCACAAAAACACCTGGTGAGGCTCCAGGGGTGCAAAGAGACGGGTGGGCAGGCAGGGCCAGCATGATACATACCCACAGAAGGGCACCCATGCGTTCCTGAGGGATGTGCACTTACCAAAGGCGCACCTGGAAGGGAGCAGAGAAGAGCATTATCCTGCTGGAATGAGCATAGGCAGGAACTGCGCCCGTAAGTGCAATGGCACACAGCCACTACGTCTGACCAGAGACAGCCTGATGCCAGGATGCCACACTAACAACCACCCTCCCGATACAGAAACAGACACTGCAGTCTCTCATAACTGCTCATCTCATGTCAGACACTCACCGCTTCCCACAACTGCCTCTCACACCTCAGTCACTATTTCCAACAACCTCCTGTCATACGTCAGATGCCCACAGCTTCCCACACTTGCCTGTCATATGTCAGACGCTCACTGTTAAACACATATGCCTGTCATACGTCAGACGCTCACTGCTAAACACACTTGCCTGTCATACATCAGACGCTCACTGTTAAACACATTTGCCTGTCATACGTCAGGACGCTCACTGCTAAACACATTTGCCTGTCATACGTCAGACGCTCACTGCTTCCCACAATCGCCTGTCATACGTCAGACACAGCTTCCCACAATCTCCTGTCACATGTCAGAAGCTCACTGCTTCCCACAACCTCATGTCACATCAGAAACTCACAGCTTCCCACAATCGCCTGTCGCATGTCAGACACAGCTTCCCACAACCGCCTGTCACACATCAGATGCTCACTGTCTGACACCCTCTCCTGTCACAAGTCCTGTCACAAGTCAGACGCTCATTGCTTCCCACAACCACCTGTCACACATCACTTACAGCTTCCCACAACCTCCTGTCACACGTCAGACACTCACTGCTTCCAACTGCCCATCACATGTCAGACACTCACAGCTTCCCACAACCTCAAGTCACATGTCAGACAGACACACAGCTTCCCACAACCTCATGTCACATGTCAGACACAGCTTCCCACAACCGCCTGTCACACGTTAGATGCTCACTGCCTCTGACCTCCTGTCTCAAGTCACACACTCACTGCTTCCCACAACCACCTGTCACACATCACTCACAGCTACCCACAACCTCCTGACACAGTCAGACACTCACTGCTTCTCACAATTGCCTGTCATACGTCAGACACTCACAGCTTCCCACAACCTCTTGTCACATGTCAGGTGCTCACAGTTTTCCACAACCTCATGTCACATGTCAGACACTCACTGCTTCCCACAACCATCTGTCACACGTCAGACAGCTTCCCACAACCGCCCATCACATGTCACTCATTGCTCCCCACAACTGCCTATCATGCGTCAGATGCTCCTGCTTCCCACAATCGCCGTCGCGTCAGATGCTCACTGCTTCCCACAATTGCCTGTCATGCGTCAGATGCTCACTGCTTCCCACAATTGCCTGTCATGCGTCAGATGCTCACTGCTTCCCATTATCGCCTGTCATGCGTCAGATGCTCACTGCTTCCCACAATTGCCTGTCATGCGTCAGATGCTCACTGCTTCCCATTATCGCCTGTCATGCGTCAGATGCTCACTGCTTCCCATTATCGCCTGTCATGCGCCAGATGCTCACTGCTTCCCACAATCGCCTGTCATGCGTCAGATGCTCACTGCTTCCCACAATCGCCTGTCATGCGTCAGATGCTCACTGCTTCTCACAATCGCCTGTCACCTGCCTGTCGTGCGTCAGATGCTCACTGCTTCTCACAATCGCCTGTCATGCGTCAGATGCTCACTGCTTCCCACAATTGCCTGTCATGCGTCAGATGCTCACTGCTTCTCACAATCGCCTGTCATGCGTCAGATGCTCACTGCTTCCCACAATTGCCTGTCATGCGTCAGACGCCACATCTTCCAACACCCGCTCACTATCAACTATCAGACACCTGTGGCCCCACACATGCTGCAGTCATTAGTCACTTGCCATTAGCCCACTCCCCCAGTGGCTCAGGGTGCCTGCTGGCCCTTACCGCAGTAGTAAACCTAGAAGCCCTAGGAGAATATGCCACTGCCCAGCTGGGATTATACTCCATGGCATGAGGAAGGTCACTGAATGAGACTTCTCACAGGGACTTGCTCATGTGGAAACTCAGAGAGGCTGAGCCCCATTGGGAGTCACACCTCAGGTGCTACAGACTTCTGGGGTCTGAGTGAAAGAAAGAGGCACCAGAGCCAGGGGCAGTGATTCAGGGGGCTCAGCTGGGCCCACACCAGCACTCAGACCTGGTCTTTATGTACACTAGGGAGTGGCGATGCCACCTGATGGGGTCTAGTGCCCACAGTCTCTGCTCATGAGCCGGGCAGCATCTGCTTTGGCCCCAACCAGCAGAGACGCACAACCTCCAAGCAGGGCCCTACAGGCCAGAACTGCTCTTTAAGAGAAGCAGGTGGACACAGGCCTTGGTCACAGACACCATGTCTGTAACATCAGCAGCTCAGGTGGTCAGCCATCAGGTGCACAGGTGCCATGTGGGCACAGGGTCGTCTGGGTAACTACCCACTTTGGCAGTGGGCCCAGACATACCTTCATAATGTCACTTGTAATGTCATACAGAGATTTGAGGGAGTCACACCAGCAGTGCTCAGGGGGTCGTATGCAGGGACACAGTCATAGGTGTGAGACCCCATGCTCCAGACACTTGTGGCTCCAAGAGGCTCCAAACTCCACTCCAGGCCCCAGACTTTTGGGATAAAGCAGTCAAGAGGCTCAGTCAGGGCAGAAGTCAGAGTGCTTGGCCTTCATCTGGGCGTGATCGCACCTGAGGGATCCCGCTCTCTCAGAACATGGACCACAGCAGGTGGTGATGGCCACAGGACTGATCCCCAGCAGTCTCCTTCCAAACTTGTACCTGACCCCGACCCTCCTCCTGCCGATCCACACCGCACACCCCTGACCTTCCAGAACCCACTCTACTTCCTTGGTAAGGGACTCTTCCCTTTTCTGGAACATGGCCCCTAAAAGGAGTGGGGTCCCTCTCTGCCACAGAACCACACAGTCTCTACTATGCACACTGCACCCCTGCACACACACACACACACACACACACACATTTCCCAGCCCTTATCCTGCATCATGGGCTGCTCCCTTGGACAAAAGCTCCACACCAGTGGCGGGTGAGCATCAGCCTAAGGCAAAGAACTGGGACCCTCATGCCACTCAGCCACAGTCCACAGCACAATGGCCTGGTCAGGGCAGATGCGAACAGACCGTGACAGGACAGTTCAAGACTGCCAAGGTTCAGGCAGACTCCTTCCCTGACTCACCAGATCTGTCCCACGTTGACCAGAGATGTGTAGAGCACCCAGAGGGCTGCCATGAGCACCATGTTGGCGCAGCCGGTCAGCAGGATAAAGACAGAGATCCCCAGGCCTAGCAGCGCCAGGGCGTCCAGGTTCGTGTTCATGTGGGACGGTCAAGCAACCAGAGCAGGGTGGGTGCAGCACTCACGGCCTCCCAGCCAATCCGGGCCGGAAGTGCTGCCGCAGCTGCTGCAAGTAAAGGTGACAGGGCAACAGCCCCCGCTCCCCGATGAGCTGCTTGTTCTGACACAGAGCCACCAGGAAGGCCACACCTGCACAGAGGGAGGACAAGGCCATGAGCGTACCACTGGGAACTGGCAAGGAGAGTGCAGCCAGAGGTTTGGAGCCAAAGCACGGGCTCAAGGTGTCAGAGCTGGGGGCTGCAGCGATAATACAGTAAGTCACAGTGCCTGCCTGGCAAGCAGCTGACCAGGGTTGGATCCCCAGCACCCCCTTACAGCCTCCTAAACCCACCATAAGTGTTCTCTGAGCACAGCAGACTGTGGCCCAAAAGCAAACAAAAAGGAACCACAGCCTATTATGAAAGCCTGGGGGCAACCTGGGGAAGGTCCAGTGTGTAGGTCCACCTGCTCATGCACAGCCCTGTGAGACACGTGGAACACCACATGCATGCACAGCCCTGCAAGACATGTGTGAACACCACATACATGCACAGCCCTGTGAGACATGTGGAACACCACATGCATGCACAGCCCTGCAAGACATGTGTGAACACCACATACATGCATAGCCTTGCTGGACACGTGTGAACACCATGTGTATGCACAGCCCTGCGAGACACGTGTGTGAATACCATATGCATGCACAGCCCTAATGGACATGCATGTGAACTCCATGCATGCACAGCCCTGTCAGATACATGTGCTAACAGCCACATGTGCATTGTGCCCACACATCCTCATAAGCATGCCCAGACATGTGCGTGTGAACCTATGCAGATACACCCAACCAGGCTCACCCATGCTCGTACACCCATATGTAAGTCTATGGATATACAAGCCTGTATACACAGGCCCATGAGCATATGTCTGCATACTATACCTGTGTGTACCCATGTACATGTATATTTATGTGTGAACACCTGTACACGCATGCTCGGCATGTACATGCATGTATCTGCCATCCCTGCTTCTACCTAGGCCCCTGCAGATAATGCCTGAGAAGAGTCCCTCCCCATTCCTTACTGAGCCCTCACAAAGTCCAGGCAGGCAGCCTAGAGTCTGGATCACAGTGGGGAGGCATGTACTGTGCTTGGTGGTAGGTGAACGCAGGCTCTTCTTTATTTTTTTATTTTTTTGCTTTTTTGGGTCACACCCGGCAATGCTCAGGGGTTTCTCCTGGCTCTGCACTCATGGATTACTCCTGGTGGTGCTCGGGGAACCATAAGGGATGCCGGGGATCGAACCCGGACTGGCATGGGCCAGCCACGTGCAAGGCAAATGCCCTACCCGCTGGACTATCGCTCCGGCCCGAACGCAGGCTCTTCTGACTAGCATCCTGGAAGGGTCAGTGCCGCTCCTTGGACTGAGCATCCGAGACATGTGCCAGTTTGGAGGCCAAGTACAAGATCTGGAGTACAAGATTTTGTGTGGGACACGCAGGTGAAAGGAAGATATAAGACCATAATGTCGGCTGTGCGCCACCCAAAGCAACACCAAAGAGAAGTATGTGTGGGATGGGCTGAGAAGTGGCAGGTCCCACAGATTTCAGATGGACAGCATGTGGCTCAGGTGGGCAGCGAGAATGGGGACAAGGAACTGTGTCTTTATTTATTTATTTTTTTTTTTTTTTTTGCTTTTTTTTGGGTCACACCCGCGATGCTCAGGGGTTTCTCCTGGCTCTGCACTCAGGAATTACTCCTGGCCGTGCTCAGGGGACCATATGGGATGCCGGGAATCGAACCCAGGCCGGCATGGGCCGACCGCGTGCAAGGCAAACGCCCCCCGCTGGGCTATCGCTCCGGCCCCGAACTGTGTCTTTAGAGGCAAACTGTAGCACTCATTTGAATGTGGCGCTACGGGAAGAGCTAGCATGTGTGTGTGTGATCTCCCCTGTGCAAGCTGCAGTCAATGAAGCCTCACTCAGAATGTCCATCTTCCAGAACGAACATGGAAACACCAGTCAACACTAAGGTCTCTGAGGACTGGGGGCAGGGGAGATGGGAGGGATGGGACAGGCCATCCCAACTCAGAACTCCCAGGTAGCTGCAGATTCTCAGAGGGTCAGAATCAGCCCAGCCAGAACAGATGAGAGTGACACGTGAGCCTCAAAGAAGACACAGAAAAACACAGTAAGTGATTTCTGACAAGTGTGCAGAGATGACTCAATGGAAAAAGATTGTCTTTCAAGAAACCGTGATTATAAACTACAGCCAACTACCAAATGATGACCGAAACCTCACATTGGACAAAGATGTTCACGACCATGGACCTCAGGCTTGGGGGTCTCCACATTCTAGTGTGAATCTGTCCTCCCAGTGGCTCCACAGACATCATCAGAAGCCTGCCTGCAGAAAGTAAACTGATAAACGCGGTATATCAGATGATACCTTTTCCTCTGTAAAATACACTTTTAAGAGAATGAAAAGACACACCACTGACTGGAATCAAATATTTCCAAGTCTCATCTGATGAAGAACTTGCCACTAGATATTTAAAAAACTTTTGTTGATAGACAACACTAACAGCCAGAGTTGGCTCCATAGAAGTCCATGCTTCTTGGACTTCTATGGAGGACTGGGGTTCATCCCCAGCACAAGAAAAAAAAATCTACAATGAGAAAATGAACACCCATTTTAAAACCAGGCACTGAATCCTAATGGTACAGATCACACATTACACCAGGAGCAGACACAGGTGGAAACAAGAACACAAAAGCTGCTCTGTGCCTCTGCTCCTGGGGAGATGCCACTCTAACCCCAATGTGCCACACACACCTGTCACAACAGTCCCAACTGCAACAGCTGACACCAATGCAGCCGCTGAGAGGTCGGCACAGAGGCTCGTGCTCAGGTTTGGAGAAGCAGCCGGTCAGCATCTGGGATGAAGTTCGGCAGTAGCTTATAAAGTTGGACCAAGACTTCCCAGATGACCACCAACGAACACCCTGGGGAGTGGCCCACGTGGCTGAAAGCTCACATTCGTGCCAAATCTGTGTACAGACGTGCATGGGAGTGCTCAAAATCTACTAACCGGAAACAACATAGTGGGCCCTCCAGTGGGAACACACATGTGCAGAAAACGGCACATTCAAGACTGACAGAAACACACACCTGGTCCAACAACCATGAGGACAGAACTGCAGGCAAGTTAAAGGCCCACAACAGTCAAGGTAAAGACCCACATCAGGGTGCTGTCTCCCGACAGGCAGAGCCCAGGATCAAGACCAGAGGGCATCACCTTGGCAAGGTCAGGAGAGCAGCTGCTGTGTTTGGTAGGGAGAGTTCGGGGTTGGTGTGGGCTGGACCTGTGAACTGGACAGCTGCACATCCCCATGGAACGTGATTGATGCAAACTCAGAACCACCTAAGGGGGACCCGGATGGGTAGCAGGGGACACAGACAGGAACAGATGGATTCAAGTCCAGGGCCTGGTGTGGGAGAGAGGCTGCTGAGAACCCTGGGGAGGTGGCGAGCAGACACTGTGAGGGCAGGTGAAGGTAAGAGTATGCTCACACTAGAGCTGCCTGCCCATTCCCACACTAGACTGCAGGACAGGAGCTGTGGTGGACAGGCCAAAAGTCTGCTAAAGGAGGGCCCAAGACAGTAGCATAGGCTGACAGAGTACAGGAGCTGTGTGAGAGTCAAGGCTGTCAACTCCAGAGCACACAGCAACCCTGGGGGTGAGAGCATACAGGTAAAGCCCAGCCAGTATGCCAGAGGATGAGGGCAACTGGCACCAGGCCACTTCCTGACCCCACTCCAGGGAGGTTCGAAGGGATGTGAGAGGGGTGGCGCCCCAGCACCAAAGTCAAATGAGCTCAGAAGACAAATGGAAGCAGGTGAGCACAGCATTAGAGCAAAAAAAACCCTTGCATGGGAATTGGGGGGCTGTTTTAAGGACACAAAATTCCATTGAGGCAGGGGACCAGGACACAGAGTCCTTCTGTCTAGGTGACCAGGACACGGCACCCACATTTAAACAGGCAGTCATTCCCACACAGCAGGTACAACTGCAGATGTGATGAGCCCCTTCCTCCTGTCCCCAGGGCTGTTCCTCTCCATGGAGGCGGCCTCCAGAGTGACCTGTATCAGGGACTGATAGGACATGAGGAGGACCCATACAGAGGAGGCACCCGGCAGACACCTGAGCCAGGTGATGTTGGCCAGGGTAACCCTGAGGGGAGCTGTGGAGTGCAGGTCCCCCTGATCTGATGATGAGAGGCCCAGTCCCCCTGGGACCCTTCCCTAGACCCAGTCCATGGTATCAGGAGACACCCAGAGGGCGGTGAACTGCACACTCTGTGCTCAGCTCTACCATCCCTGTGACCCCACAGTCCCACTGGCTGCATGTGTTCAGTGCAGGCAGTGTTGGGGGCATATATCTAGGGGTGTCCGTGGCTGACTAGGTACAGGATGTGATGTCTGTGTGTCCATGGTGTGAGTCTGTGGTACCTGTGGGTGGTGTGTGTGCACAGGTGCTCTCCTCATGGCCACTCCTGTACCCCGAGACTGAGGTCCCCTTGAATGTCAAATGAACCCTATCCTATCAGGCTCCTTCTGTGGGATCTCATTAGTGACACTAGTGCCTGCATACCTTCTCTCTGCACAACCATAATTCCTGATCCAGTGCCACAGGGAGAGCTGAGGCTCACCTCACAAGCTTAAGTTTCCAAAAAGCATATGTGTGGCCAGAAGCAGAGGAGGAAGAGGGAAGCAGGCTGAACTGGGCTGCAGAGGAAATGCCATTCTTCAGTTTCCACTCATCTTACAGAAATGGCAGAGGAGGAACAGAATTTCAAAATGCCACATGTTATCAAAGTAAAGACCCCCCAGAAAAGCCACTCACTTCCAGGGAGTGGAACCTGAGAGCCAAGTAAGAAAGGGTGCCCCCTCACCAAGAAGCAGTTCCTGAGTAGAGAGCCAGGAGTAACCCTGAGCCAGGCCACTCCTTGGGGGGGGGGTGGAAACCCCGAGAGCCAAGTTAGAAAAGGTACCCTCAGGTCAACCAAATATGCACCATCAGGAGCCACAAATGGTATTTCAGAAACTGGAAAAAAAAGGGGGCTGGAGTGATAGTGAAGTGGGTAAGGCTTGCCTTCATGTGTCTGATCTGGTTCGATCCCCAGGACTGCATATAGTCTCTCGAGCACCTCTATGAGCACAGAGCCAGGACTAAGCCCCTGGGAACTGCCAGTGTGGCCCCAAAACACACCTAAACAATCAACAGAAAGTCTTGTTTCCTCTTCTTTCATACTGCTCTGCACTCCAACTCCAGTAAAAAACAGATACGCAGAGATGCCCACCCCTGGTCTGAACAACTCACTACCTGAGAAGATGTGTGTGTGCTGCAGAAAGATGTGTGTGCATGTGTGTACACACTGTGGAGAAATATGTATGGATGTGTGCTGCGAAGTGTGGGCATGCACACTGCAAAGTTTTTTTGTGTGTGTGCATATGCACGAGCACTGTGAAGAGGTGTATGTGTATGTGTGCTGTGGAGAACTGTATGTGAGCACACTGTAGAGCTGTGTGTGTGTGTGTGGCGCACATGCACTGTGAAAGAGGTGTGTGTGGGTATGCTGTGGAAAAGTGTGTGTGTGTGGGTCCCAGTGGAGAGGTGTTTGTGTGCAGTGGAGAAGTATATGTGTGTGGGTGCTGTGGAGATGTGTGTGTGTGCTGTGGAGGTGTGTGTGTACATACTGCAGAGAGCTGTGTAGGGGTGCTATGGAGAGGTGGGGGTGCTATGGGTTCAGAGCAGAGGCAAAGCCTCCTGTACAGAAGCTTGGAGACCCCAGCAGAGCACTTTGTTAGAATCCTAGTGGCCTAGTGAACAGAAGACATTTCCCACGAATGCTTTGAAGCAGCGTAAACTGGGCCAAAGATGAAGTATAAGCTTTTTCCTTCATGTTTTTTTTTCCTTTTTTTATGGGTCACACCCAGGGATGCTCAGGGGTTACTCCTGGCTCTGCACTCAGGAATTACTCCTGGTGGTGCTCGGGGCCATATGGGATGCCGGGGATCGAACCCAGGTCGGCATGGGCCGGCCACATGCAAGGCAAACGCCCTACCCGCTGGGCTATCACTCCGGCCCCACCTTCATGTTTTCTTTTGGTAGTTTTTTTTTTTTTTTTTTTGCGTTTTTGTTTTTTGGGTCACACCCGGCAATGCTCAGGGGTTTCTCCTGGCTCTGCACTCAGGAATTACTCCTGATGGTGCTCAGGAGACCATATGGGATGCCGGGGGATCGAACATCCGGCTCTGTGCAAGGCAAACGCCCTACCCACTGGGCTATCGCTCCGGCCCTCTTTTGGTAGTTTTGCCTCCCACTGTCCAGAGAGTAGTTATGAGTGGGACAACACGATGTCTGCAGATAGCTCAGTGCCTTCTTCTGTGGTCTGAGGGTCAGGGAGAGCTGCCAGGTGATGATGCTGGGATCTCCCTCAAGAGGGTGACAGGCAGCAAGCACCCCAGGAGATCTGCTGTCCCGGGAAGCTAAGCCCTTTTCTTCCTGCAGCCGAGGCATTGCCCACACCTCAGCCTTGGGGTGGGAGGGGCTGCGCCTCTTCTGGACAGGAAATTTCATCCTTTTGGACAGGGAGTTTCATCCGTCACACCTGCCCATGCAGGCCACACACCTGCCCTGGCACCTGCTCCATGCCATGGGGGCACTGTCCGCGGTCCTGATGCCCTGCCCAAAGCTGAAGGAAGGGAAGGGTGAGGCTGAAGCTTCCGAGAAGGAGGTGGTCAGCAACACTCCAGGAAACACAAGGATCTGGTCCTCACGCAGGTTCCCAAGGACTCCCTAATTCGGGGGCTACCCCACCCTGCTCGTTTGCGTAATGAGGGGCTCCAGCAGAATAGGGTCAGCAACTCCTCAGACACCCACGTGAGGTGTGGGCGGGGTGCAGCGTCCAACGAGGGGCTCCATGGCGCCTTCCCACTTCAGAATGCAAGCGTGTCCCCGAGGCAAGCAGGGTCCCGGGCACCCTGATGGTGGGGCCGCCCCCCTGCCGCCTCCTCAAGGGGCGCCCTCAGGGACAGACTCCTTGTCCCCGTGCTGCGCTGCGCCTGCTGGGTCTAAGGCAGGGACCAGGACAACGACGACCGTGACCCGTAGGCAGCCCTGAGCCCGTGGGAAACGCCAGGCTCAGGGTCTCAACGTCCCGGGTCACCCAGAACGCTCTAGAAGGACGCAACACGCGCCGCCCCCCAGCCCCTGAGAGCGGAGGGCCCCAAGCAGGAGGTAGGGGCGCGCCTGTGGGGACGCAGTGGTCCCCTCAGAGACCAAGGGAGGCACGAGGGACAGCTGGGGCGCAGCCCGCCCGCACCCTGAAACCCGGAGGAGACGGAAATGAAGGAAGGGCGGCCACGGGGCCTCGAGTCCGCAGGACACCGATGCCCTGAGCTCCCAGGGAGAGGAGTGTCGGGGAACCCTGGAATAGCGGGGGCGCCGGTGATGGAAATCCCGAGTCCATATTCTCAGAGCCCACCGCGGCGGCAGGGCAGGGGGCTGACCCGCGGCCGCTCAGGCTGGAGCCCCGACCCCCCACCGACTCACTGTAGACGAAAGCCAGAGCCCTCAGGAGCACGATCCTGGTCAGCCAGAAGGTGCCCTCGCGGAGGCGGCCTGGGCAACCAGCGAGGTCGCGCCCGGGGGCAGGGGGCGAGGCTAAAGCCGCGTCCGTGACCCCCTGCCTTTCGTCTCCTCAGAGGCTCCTCGGGAGCCGCCATTGCTGAGCCGTCAGAGCGCAGGCGTCGGGGCACCGCCCACACAGCAGAAGCCCCGCCTCTCATCTAAAACCACGCCCTCTCCGAAGAATTCCCGCCCACACCACCCAGCTCAGCCCCGCTAGCGCAGCGGCGTCCACGCCACACTGGCCCCGCTCTCCCCACCCACCCCCCTCTCGCAGCCCGCCCAGCCCGCCCACACGACATAACCCCGCCCCGCCCATACCCCACAAGCCCCACCCACTAGTGCAGCCCGCCCCACCACACAAGTCCCGCCCGCGCAGAAGCTCCCGCCCACATCACACAAGCCCCGCCCCACTACTCAGCTTCTCCATTGCCACAGGAGCCCCCCCCCCCACGCGGGGGTTGCGCTCTAGCAGATGGGATGGTGAGAGCGTGGAGCCCCGGGAGGCGGCTGGAGGAAGAGGAAGAGCGCAGCAAAGGGCCTGGGGTGGGTGAGGAGGAGGCACGTCCGTAGTCCACACCATGGTTCACCCACTCCTTTATTCCATCAACCCTTAAGACAGAGAACCAGGGAAGGGGTATGAGATCTGTCGGCCAGGGTCCTGGCAGTGATGCGGCACTTCCAACAGCCTTGGGGTGGGTAGGGTTACATTTCCCCAGTAAAAGGGGGAGCCACTGCTTGGTCCCAGGCTCCAGTCCACCCTTCTCAGCTCACCCCACATCCCACAGGAGAACACAATGAGTGAACTGAGAACTAGAAGGCAAGGTCCACAGAAACTGTGCGTTTCTTTTTTGTTTTCCTTTGGCTATGTTTTGGGGCTACACATGGTGATGCTCAGGGTTACTCCCTGACTCTATACTCAGGAATTACTCCTGGTTGTGCCCATTTGGGGTGGCCGGATCAAACCTGGGTTGGCTGCCAGCAAGGCAAAGGCCCTATCACTGTACTATCACTCCTGCCCCAAAGAGTTTATTTCTCAGAGCGCTCTACATATCAAAGACCCCGGGTGTGTACACTACACATCCTACTTGGCTTGTTTCCACATCTTGTTCCTGTGCCTTGAGACAGAAACCAGGAATGTGTGTGTTGTCAAAAGATGCTCCTTGTGGGGCGGAGCGATAGCCCAGCGGGTAGGGCGTTTGCCTTGTGCGCCGGCCCATGCCGGCAGGGGTTCGATCCCCAGCATCCCATATGGTCCCCGAGCACGGAGCACTGCCAGAAGTGATTCCTGAGTGCAGAGCCAGGAGTAACCCCTGAGCATCGACCGTGTGCCCAAAAAAAAAAAAAAAGATGCTCCTTGTGAATTTGGATGGATACAGCTTCACTCTGGTATGTGGGCTCTGTGAACTCAGTCCTGTGCTTGACACAGAAACCCCCCAACCCCTGGAACTATGAGACTTCAGACAGCGAGTCTTTGCAGCTCCCCTGTGAAACCCTCACAGCCACAGGTCACACACATCCCCTTGCTGGTGAGCTGGTGGGTCAGAGGTACATGGTGTGCTGGCCTCCACAAGGACCCACACCTCCCCCGCACACACATCTCCTCCCCATTGTCAGGGCGCCAGCAGTGGTCTGAGAAGAGCAGGGGGCACTCAGCTCCCAGACCCAGACTTCCCTGGGTCCCCTGCCGGATGCAGGAGCTGCTCTGGGATGGAAAGTGAGGAGGGACAGCTCTGCCATCAGGTGTGACCCGGGGCCGCTTCCAGGTGGGGACAGTCCTCACAAAGGGCCCTTTGTCCTCTGCTTCCCTGGCCAGGGCCACATTGTCCTCCTGGGAGAGGGGCACAGTGCTGCATTGTGTGGAGAGAAAGGCGCCTTGTCCGCTCCAGCCACAGACTCCAAGCTCTGGGCTCCCTCTCCTGGCTTGCCCAGGGTGGGCGAGACCCTCGGGAAGCCAGAGCTCCTGCTTCCTCTGCTTCTGTCCTCCTGGGGGCTGACCCTGCAGGGCCAGATGGGATCCGGGAGAGTGGGCCGTGTGGAGCTGGGCTTGGCTGAGGTCAGACTGGCCAGAGGCATGGTTCTGACCCATTCCAGTTAGAGTTCAAGTGGCTATGCCCTGGAGTGCTCAGCCAGAAACAGATGCAGGCTCTGACTCACGAGCAACAGAACCTGCTGAGGGAGGCGTGGCGGAGCTGCCAGAGCAGGCCAATCTGCACACACCGCAGAGCACTTACCTCTGGTCTCTGCTAGGGAGCGGCAAAGAGTTTCAAATGCCACTTTGGGGACCTGAGTAATAGGACAGCAGGGGAGGGCATTTGCCTGGCATGTGGCCAACCTGGGTTCCATCCTGGCACTTCATATGGCTCTTCGAGCCCTCCAGGACTAAGTACAGAGCAAGGAGTCAGCCCTGAGCACAACCAGGTGTGGACCAAAAACAAAAATGAAAACAAACAAACATGTGTCACTTTGGCACTGCAGGTCACAGGCCCGGAGAAGGGTGGACGAAAGCAAACCTCATCTGCAAACTGGCCGAGGGCAGCCTTGCCCCAGCACCAAGGAGGCGGGGTCCTGTCTCTGAAGGAAGAAAGCAGGCCTGGGGCAGGCTTCTCCTACACCTTCCTCAGGGGGCCTTGACTATTAGGGCTGTGCCCCCGCCAGCCAGCTGGAGAGAAAGCGCTAGAATGGGGAGGGGTCCAGAGGGTTAGGACTGCCAGAGAGAATCCAGCCACTCAAGAGGGGCTGGGCGGTGCAGACCCAGAGAGTAGCCAGGGGGCCATCTGCACCCCACAGTGTGCCAGGGCCCAGGCAGGCAGCCGTGGCTGGCGGAGTGCCCAGCAGCTGCGGGCTGGCTTCACAGTGGCCTGCGCCCTGAGGCAGCACCTCGTCCAGCTGTCCCAGCACCCCTGCCTGGGGCAACTGTCCTGGCCGAGTCTCTGCAGCTGTCTCCAGCCTCCACGAGGTCCAGCTTGGGCCAGGATGGGACCGTGCACCCTTCATTTACCCCCATTTTTTCATGTCATGACATCTGTGGATGAGGGGGTGCTTCAGTGCCAACACCTGTCACTACCCTCTGCAGCGGTGGCCTGTGTCAGCCAGTCCTGCCCCCAAACCCAGCGAAAGCCCCTGCAGTGCTGCAAGCAGGTGTAAACCGGATGTGGAGGGTGGCAGGCTCCCGCGCTCTTCTGTTACACAGCCACCACGCGCTGGCACCCTCGGTGCCGGCCCTGAGTCCCCACCCATGGACAGTGAGGTCCTGGGGTCACCCTGAGGGCTGAGCCTATGCCAGGTTCTTGGGTGCACCCATGGGCCAGTCCTACCCTCAAGTATGCAGTCCATGAGGCTATCCTGGTCCCCCAACCTGGTTCCTGCCCCGTCTCCAGGACACCCACCCTTGCCTGCCAAGCCCAGTCCTGTCCTGCTGCCACCCAAGGGTCCTCTCTGCCCGAAGGCACAGAACCTAAGGACCCTGGACCGTCCAGGATGACAGTCATTGCTGAAATGAGGGCAGCTCCCACCCTTGCCTTCTGAGAAGGCAGAGACAGCTCCCTGGCTGTGGTGTGAGGCCAAATAATCACAGGGGCCCCAGAAGATGACTGAGAACCTTCTCCCGGGACTCAAAGAGCCACATGCAGTGAGTCCTTGGAGATACTCAGGGCAGGCGCCAGCAGTAGCCTGGATCCGATGTGGCCTCCCATAGGGACATCCTTGGTGCCCCTGGGGCCTTGTCGCTAGACCATGCTACCTGCTCTCCCCAACAACCTGCCTGTGGCCATATTAGGAACCTGGCTCAGGGCCAGGGTGGCCAGATGTGCTTCTGCATTTGGGGTCAGCCCGTTCTGCCAGGCTCCCGTGTGACATGGTCTCCCTGACATAGCACACTGGGCTTGTGTCCACACTGAGCTGCGTGTCCTCACTGGACTCATGACCACACTGGGTGCTCATGCCCACATGGAGCCCATAAACACAGACTGCACATGTCCACACAGGGCAACCTTGGTCTGCACCAGAGGCAGGGACCCCATTTGCCTGTGCCAAGGGTACGGTCCTGGCAGCCTGACCTCCCAAGCGTAATCTCTCCCCCCAAACTGTTGACGGTAGTCAGGGTCAGGCTGGACCCATGTCCTGGGGCGGGGTGCCTGGAGCAGAGGCACCATCCTGCTGAGCACCCAAAGAGACAAGCCGACAACTGGGAAGCTGGGTCTGGGGGCCTGGGTGCTGTCCACACAGGTCCAGCACTTCTGGCCCCTCTTGGCCTTGCTCAGCACATCACCAAGCATGGGGACACCAAGGCAGCCCTGGGGCGCCGAGCTCCTGGGCTCTCCCACAGCAAATGAGGCTGAAGCCCCTTCCACCAAGGGCACCTTCCATCACGCTGCCCCCACACTCCTTCCAGGGGTCTCCGCTAGGGAAGGGTCCAGCTGGGACCCCAGAACAAGAAACCTCATTGGATCCTGAAGTGCAGCTGGGACCCTGGGGGCCAAGGGCTCAGAGCGGTTTCTGAAGGTGAAGGCCAGAGTCCTGGTCCAGGTATGGGGCATTCATCTTTTTTTTTTTTTTTTGCTTTTTTGGGTCACACCCGGCGATGCTCAGGGGTTACTCCTGGCTATGCACTCAGGAATTACTCCTGGCGGTGCTCGGGGGGACCATATGGGGATGCCAAGGATCGAACCCGGGCAGGCACAGGCCGGCCGCGTGCAAGGCAAATGCCCTACCCGCTGGGCTATCGCTCCGGCCCCTGGGGCATTTATCTTATCTGGTCTAGGGCACCTAGCATCCAAGGACAGAGAAGCAGGGCTCAGAGCACCGGTAGTGGTGAGGGGCCAAGGCTAGGGACAGATCTTCTACCAGGGCAGACCGTAGAGAGCCCCCACAATTCTGAGGCTTGAGATGAGTGTGGGGAGACACCTGGACATCCCCACAGCAGGTGGAGTTCGGATGTGCTGCCCAGGCACAGGAGGTGACAACCCCAAAGACATCAGCCCCTTAGAGGAAAGCTCTGAGCCCCCAGGTGTCCCAGCAAGAGGGTCTCAGCGGGGAGTGTCAGTCTGTGTGAGGGGGAGAGTAGGTCTGTGTGAGGGAGAGTGTCAGTCTGAGTGAGGGAGGGTCAGTCTGAGTGAGGGGAGGGTCAGTCTGAGTGAGGGGAGGGTCAGTCTGAGTGAGGGGAGGGTCAGTCTGTAGCTGAGGGGAGAGGGTCAGTCTGTGGGGAGGGTCAGTCTGAGTGAGGGGAGGGTCAGTCTGAGTGAGGGGAGGGTCAGTCTGAGTGAGGGGAGGGTCAGTCTGAGTGAGGGGAGGGTCAGTCTGGAGTGAGGGGAGGGGTCAGTCTGAGTGAGGGGAGGGTCAGTCTGAGTGAGGGGAGGGCCAGTCTGAGTGAGGGGGAGGGTCAGTCTGAGTGAGGGAGGGTCAGTCTGAGAGAGGGGAGGGTCAGTCTGAGTGAGGGGAGGGTCAGTCTGAGTGAGGGGAGGGTCAGTCTGAGGGAGGGAGGGTCAGTCTGTGTGAGGGGAGGGTCAGTCTGAGGAGAGGGGGGAGGGTCAGTCTGAGTGAGGGGGGTCAGTCTGAGTGAGGGGAGGGTCAGTCTGAGGGGGAGGGTTAGTCTGTGTGAAGGGGAGGAGTCAGTCTGAGTGAGGGGAGGGTCAGTCTGGAGTGAGGGGAGGGTCAGTCTGAGAGAGGGGAGGGTCAGTCTGAGTGAGGGAAGGGGTCAGTCTGAGTGAGGGGAGGGATCCAGTCTGAGTGAGGGAGGGTCAGTCTGGAGTGGGGAGAGGGTTAGTCTGAGTGAGGGGAGGATCAGTCTGAGTGAGGGAGGGTCAGTCTGAGTGGGGAGAGGGTTAGTCTGTGTGAGGGAAAGGGTCAGTCTGTGCCCCAGGAGGAGAGTCAGTCTGTGTGAGCTCAGGAGAGGGTCAGTCTGTGCCCTGAGGGGGTGGGTATGTCTGCGCCTGAGAGGGAGGGTCTCAGTCTGGGCCCCATGCAGGCAGGGGGTCTGATGTCTGGCCAGACCCTGACCGACCCATGCTCATGCTTGAGATCTGAGATCCCTCGTGGCAATGAAGGAAGCTTCTCTCGGCTGCAGCCCGCCCACAGCTCAGCTGCGCAGGCCCATCCCTCCCCTCCCTGAGGTGCAGTGAACAGTGGGTCCCGGCAGTGGGGATGGCAGAAATCGGAGATAATAGGAGCAGCAGGATGGCCAGACCCCAAGAGCACAGGGCAGGTCAGGGGCCTGTCCACCCTCTGCGCTGAGTCCCCTGACGCTGCTACCGCTGATGTGGAGCACGGTGGAGTCCCCTGAGGGGCAGAGCCTGAGCCCCTCGGGTTGGACGGAGGTGGCTGGGCTCAAGGACTCCTTGCCCGGCGGCTCCCTCTGACCAATGGGCAGCTGGGGCTGGGCCACCGCCTCCACGGCCTCAGACTCAAGGCCAGCTGGGAGGTGGCGGCAGTCGGGCAGGGGACAGGGGACAGGCTGGCTGTAGAGCAACGTGCTGGCCCCGCTGCCCCTTCCTCTCGCAGGGGGCGCGTGTCTCTCGTGCTGCTCCCTGACGCGGGCACCGAAGACCCTCGGGGAGGTGCAGCAGGGGCACGGTCGGGGCAACGTCCGAGGCGGGGATCCTGGGAACGCTCTGGTCGGTCCATCGCCTCCCGTCGGATTTGAGGAAAAAATCCGCAACACCCTGCCGGACCGCCGGGCCTCAAGCCAGCTCGCGGGGGCGGCCGTTGGCTGGGCCTGGGAGTCGCGGCTCGAAGCTGGCCTCCGGGGAAATGTCCCTTCTCCGACCCCGCCGCCCCCCACCCTCCTGGCGGGCGCGCCCACCTCCTCACTCCAGGCGCCCCGGGCGGGCTCTCGCCTCCGCCGGACCACCCAGGGCACCCGGCCGGACGGGCCTCGCGCCCCACCCCCGGGTCACGCCCGGAAGGCCCTGGGCCCCCGCGTCCGGCCACGCCATCCGCCGGGTGGCCCCAGGGACCCAGCGGCCAGAGCCGGCCGGGCCCCGCCCCGCCCCCCCGCCCCCGTCCGGCTGCTGAGGCTCAGGGGCCAGCGCGTCCGCGTCCGCCCCGGTCCCCCGTTTGGTGGCTGCAGCCCCAGGCGCGCGTTACCTGCACGTGCGCGGCCGCGGACTAGGGGCGCGGGGAGGAAAGGCCGGGGGGGGGGGTGCGCCCGCGCGGCGAGCGGAAAGCCCCGGCCTCAAGGCCGCCCGCTGCGGGCTGACCGTGCCCTGGACCCGGCGCCTCTGGGCTGCGGGCGAGACGTTGGGACTCAAGAGTGGCCGGTCCAGGGAGTCCCAAAGAGCCGCTTTCTCCGAGTGGAGTGACAGCGGCTGGGAGACCGGACAGTGGGAGAAACGCAGTGGAGCTACCGCGACGCGGTCGCAGACGAAGACCTACTGCGCCCCGGGGTGCCCCGCTGCGCCCCGGCTCTCACCCCCTTTTTCTCACGCGCCCCTCCCCCGGCAGAGGCACCGAAGGTGGCAGGGCAATCGGCCCGCGCTCGGTCCTCGGCGGCGAGCCGCACTGGCCCCACGTGGGGAGGCGCCGGGCGGGCTGGGCGCTCGCGGCGCCAGGGGACCCGCAGCTCTGCCTTTAAGGGCGGGGAAGGAGCGGGCGGGGGGCGGGGCGGGCGCCGGCCAATGGGGAGCGGGCGAGGGGCGGGGTCTCGAGGGCCGCTTAAAGAAACTTGTTGCGGGTCGCGCGGCGGGACGGAGTCGTGGTGGCGGCGGCTGCAGGGCAGGATTGTGGGAGTCCGGGGGGCTCTGGGATCTAGACGGTGACGCTGGAGGCAAGGGAGCGGGGGTCCGGTCAGCGGCGGCGCAGCGGCGGGCGACCTCGGGTCCCGAAGCTGCTGCAGCGCGGGCGGCCCGGCGGTCCCGCCCGGTGCGTGTCCCCTCCTCGCGCAGCTCCGCCCGCAGCCCCGATGAAGAACACGGGCGAAGCCCGCTCACAACCGCCGTGCAGCCCGGCGGGCACCGCCAGCTCCATGTCGCACGTGGAGGACTCCGGACTCGGACGCACCGCCGTCGCCAGCGGGCTCCGAGGGGTCTGGGCCGCGCGGCGGGTGCGGGGGTGGGCGGCGGTCGGGCAGAAGCGGTCGAGGCGGCGGCCGACGAGCGCTTCCCGCCTGCATCCGAGACGCCGTGTCGCAGGTGCTGCGCGGCTACGACTGGAGTCTGGTGCCCATGCCCGTGCGCGGCGGCGGCGGCGCTCAAGGCCAAGCCGCACGTGAAGCGGCCCATGAACGCCTTCATGGTGTGGGCGCAGGCGGCGCGCCGCAAGCTGGCGGACCAGTACCCGCACCTGCACAACGCTGAGCTCAGCAAGACGCTGGGCAAGCTATGGCGGTGAGTGGCCGGAGCGCGAGTGGGCTGGGGTGGGTCTGTACCCCGGGCGAGGCCTCGTGCAGGGGACTCCCAGTGGGAACCTTCCCCGCAGCTTCCCCCTCTCTGCGCTCTCCTCTGCTCCCTGGGCTCAGAAGCATGTGGGGACACTGCAGTGGCCATGAAGCCGTGCAGGACAGCGACTCTTTCGTCGGTGACCTGTCTCCCCGTGCATCCGCGCCATGAACATCCTGCCCAGCCCTGCAGGCAGCTGGACAGGCGTTTATAGACGGTCCAGGCAGGTGTGAAGTGGAGAGGGTGTCTGTCCCCTGTTCCCTGTCCCCAGAGGCTGGGGCAGCTGCTGGCCTGTGGGCTCTGCTGGGCTCCTGAAGGCCCCGCTTGTCTGCAGCGTGATCTGTGCCTGCTTCAGAAAACCCCCAGAGAAGGGAGGCAGAGCTTTGATCTGGTCTCTTGCTCCTTGCTCAGACCTCGGCCACCGGCCACTGAGCATGGGGATAGCCTGGACCACGGTTCCTCCCTGTCTTTGCTGGCAGCTTGCTGAGTGAGAGTGAGAAGCGTCCCTTCGTGGAGGAGGCTGAGCGGCTGCGGGTCCAGCACAAGAAGGACCACCCAGACTACAAGTACCAGCCACGGCGCAGGAAGACAGTCAAGGCTGGCCAGAACGACTCAGATTCCAGCTCTGAGTTGGGCCACCACCCTGCAGGGGCTGGCGTGGATACACACAGCCGCAGTGGCCTCTCGGGTGAGTCCTGGGGGGGCAGTGTCTGGGCCCCAGGGTGGGGAGGCCTCACTGAGCACCCACAGCTATGTCCTGTCCTGCCCAGGGCACCGCTGCCTCCCGGCTTACTGGCCAGCCCAGCCCAACTCCAGGAGCCCACTGGGGAGCCGTCTCCCGCCAAGCTGGCTGCCCCATAGTGAAGGAAAGGGGTGGGGCAAACTGTGGGGGGGCACCCTTGGCCTCCTGTCTCCTCGTCTCCTCGCGGTGGACCTGGCTTAGCGGGGTTCTTTCTGCCAAGGAGAGGTCTGGGGTCAGGCACTGTGGGATTTCTGGGAAAGGTGAAGAACAAAAAGCCCTTGATTGCTCCTGTGGCCGTTAGCCGGGCAGGCGCTTCCTCCCAGCACGCGCGCGAGCCCTTGCCCCACAGAGGAGCATTCATGCCTAGCCGTGCTCTATCCCCAGGGCAGACCCACGGTCCACCCACCCCGCCCACCACGCCCAAGACGGACGGGCCCCCTGGCTGGCACGCAGGAGCTGAAATTGGAGGGGGCGCCGCCTGCTGGACAGTGGCCGCCACAACATCGACTTCAGCAACCTGGACATCTCGGACCTGAGCAGCGAGGTCATCGGCAACATGGACGCCTTCGACGTGCGGGAGTTCGACCAGTACCTGCCACTGCATGGCCACGCGGCCCCGCCCACAGAATCCGGCCCTCCTCTCTGGCCCCAGCTCCTACGGGGCCCCTGCCTACTCCCACCCCGGGTGGCTGGCCTGGGGGTGTCCCCTGCTTGGGCGCACAAGGGGACCCCAGCAGCATCCCCACCGAGCGGGGGCCTCCCCGGCCACACATCAAGACAGAGCAGCTGAGCCCCAGTCACTACAGTGAGCAACAGCCCCACGGATCTCCCGGCCGGCCCGACTTGGGTGCCTACAGTGCGCAGGCCAGCGTCACTACAGCCTCTGCAGCGGTGGCTGCTGGCTCTTTCGCCAGCTCGCAGTGTGACTACACCGACCTCCAGACACCCAGCTACTACGGCCCATACCCCGGCTACCCATCCAGTCTCTACCAGTACCCCTATTTCCACTCGTCCCGTCGGCCCTATGCCTCACCTCTGCTTGGTGGCCTGTCAGTGGCACCAGCACACAGCCCCCCAGTAACTGGGAGCAGCCAGTCTACACCACCCTGACCAGACCCTGAGTCTGCCTGCAAGGGCTACCCTGGGTCAGGAGCATGAGATAGGAATGCCCTGTGCTGTTCCTGGGGAGGGAGGTGCCAGCCTTGGGCACCCTGTGGCAGCAAGCTGGTCTGCGACCTTTGCCCTCTGCTTCCGGCTCCCCAATTCCCACCCACAAAACAGAGTCTTTCCCCACTGCATCCCGGCAGTGACTGGTGACTCCAAATGCAGTGTGTGGCCCTTGACCCTGGACAGCACATCACAGCCACACAAGCATCTCCAGAGGGAAGAGAGGGTGGTCCCGAGGACCCCCGCCTCCCCAGAACGCATGGCAGGTGGCAGAGCCAGCGGACACCTGCTTGGCTGAGTGCTGGGCCATGCCATCACACGTGCTCTCTTGCTGTTTCTTCATGTTTATTTTTAAGGCTTAAATGTGTTTGATTTGTTTTGAAAGCTGTTAAAATGTATTTATGTTCTATGTTATTTTATCTTTAATTAAGGAAGTAATTTGTACAGAGAGTAGCATTAAGGACAGAAAATTCGAAGGGGAGGAGTAAAGGCTGGGGGCAGGTCATTGGGAAGGCGGGAGCAGAGATGAGGGTCCCCAATTGGGTGTCCCTGGCCTCTGGTAAGTGGAAGCTTAAGGAGAGGGGTGCTGCAGCTCCTCCGGGGTCTGGCAGCAGACAGAAGCCATTCTCTGGGGCGCCTTACCCCAGTGACCAACTGAACCTGAGCACCTCATGGAAACTGTGCCTTTAAAACTTTGTACATGTAAAGCCGCCGAGTTGCTTCTTTTTACTTTTTCTACTTTTTTTCTAGAAAATATGTTTTGGCTTATGTCTCTGCCCGTGGCGGACTGGCTCACCTTCCGTTCCCCTTTCTGACTGAGGACCTAACTTTTGTACAGAGCGACTGATCCGATTAAACACAGGCCTTTCACCACGTGCTGCCTTTATGTCCCTTCACCTATCGTCTGGGGCTGCCGCAAAGCCTCATGGTGGTTCCTCTGGCGTCCCCCTGCAGACGACCAGAGAGGGCGCCTGTCCTGGGGCCTCTGCACAGCCCCCTTCCCTCAGAGCTGCTGAGCCTAGGGAAAGCCAGGGTCTTTACTTGGGTGTGGGGCTCCAACATAGACAAAAAGGGCACAGAGAGCTCAGTTTGGCCCGTTTCCTCCAGGCCAGGCCAGCGCCGGTTTCTGGGTGGCTGAGGCATTTCCCGGGCCCTGGCATGGAGCCCAGCTGGAATCAAAGCTGCCCCTGCGTCTGCTTGGCAGAACACTTCTAGGGGAATCTGGGGGGCACAGCAGGCAGGGGCAGCCGCACCCTCGGGGCTGTACCACGGCCAGGCGCCTGCCTCCAGGGTGGGCACGCCTAGGGGTGGCCCTGCTGGAGCACGGTGGCTTAAAGCGTGGGGTGGGGACCTCATAAGGCAGCAGTCCTGCTTGCTGGCACTGTCACCTGGCCGGGAGTCCTGTCCAGTGTCCAAGAGTCTGCTGGGGAGCTGCCACCCCTGTGTGTGGAGGGTCTGGGGGTCCCCGCAGGCCTGGCATGTGCTGGAGGCCTGTGCTGGTGAGGCCTGTCCAGGCCTGTATGACCTCAGCTCATGGTACCTCCCGGAACCCCTCCTTTCCCCAAGGGCCTCTCCAAGCTTTTAGGCCTGCTGGCCATGGGGGTTTCTATATCCCCAAATGCCCGAAGCCAGGGGGTGCTCTGGCAGCACCCTCAGGTCCAGAATGAGTGATGGTGACGGTGCTCTATCTGGAGCTACAGGCCAAGGCACTGTTCCCTCCATCCCCTGGTCAGGGTCCCCCTGCCCACGCCTCCCAGGAGCAGCCTTGGCTCATCCCTGGACACTTCCTCGTCTCAGAGGAACAGAAGCTCTTTCAGAAGAAAGGGAAGTGGCTCGGACCCGCCCCAGAGGCTGGAAAAGCCCCTCAGGTCCCCCTGCTGTTCCAGGAGGCCAAGCCAGGCCAGGCCCACAGATGCGAGCTGCTGTCACCCACAAGGTACACAGTACCCCATGTTGAGGGGGACACCGGTGGGGCCCCAACCTGACCTCACCCTGTCTCCCTACTCCCAACATGGGACATCCCTGCCACACTTTGCAGGGACACTGGCCCCGGGTGGCTCATGTTCTCAGGGGTGATATGGGGTGAGCAGACGGCCCCATGCTGCTTTCTCAGAAGCCTGCGTTGACCAGAAACCGCAGTGGGTCAGTGTTGGCCCATCAAGGAGCGTCAGGCTTCCCTGGAGGACATGTCCAGCAAACGCGTGGGCATGGGGAGGCACATGGGGCACCCAGAGGGGGCTTGGATTCAGCCCTACTGCCTGGAGGGTTGCTCCCTGGACCTGGATGGGTGGCTTGGGGTGTCTTGTGCCCACCAGCATATCCCGGGTGCCCCAGGAGCCGCCCTGGTTCCACCCCCCAGGAGCCCCGGCCTTCCCGAGCTGTCCAGGTAGGCTGGTGCACTGTGTCCCCATACTCATTTGGGTGATTTTCACCTCCTCAGTGCCCAATTCTGGGAGCCCCAAAGGGCAAACCTAAGGACCTCCAAGGGAGGGGCTGCAGGGACTTGGGGAGTCGGGGGAGAGGAGAATGGGGTCACTGTGACGGGCATTCCCTCGCAGATGACTCCACGGTATCTCGCCTCCTGCTTTGGGGCTCCCGGGTGGGAGTGAGCCCAGGTGTGGGGCAGCTGTGAAGTCCGGCCCCACCACACAGCAGCCAACAGATGAGCCACTTTGCGAAAGGAAGCCAGGGACCGTGGTCCAGGGAGGTCTAGGTGGTGTCGTGGGGCGAAGCTTAGGGCCACTTACACCTGAGAGTTGGCTTGTGACGTTGGCCTCTCATGGGATGAGCCAATTTGTTGGGGAGAACATCCCAGCTAAGCCTGGTCTGGGCAGGGGCCGGTCCCCGCAACCCTCCTCGGTCCCGGCTTCCCCACACACACACATACACCTTACTACCTAACTGTCCTCTTGCTGCCTCTGTTCTTCCATGACTATGACCCTGGTGGTGAGCATGGTGTGGCCAAGGCCTGTGGCTGTGTGTCCCATGTGGCATCCCAGGCAGGGTGGGGACACCCAGGCCAGCATGTGCCATCAAGGGGTTAAGGGGGTGAGGTCCATGGGGCGCAGGCCCAGGAGGGGCAGAGCTGCCTCTCGATGAGTCATTATCGCCGGGCCTTTGTCTATCTTTATCCGGTACACAATAAAAGAATTAATTAGACAGAAAATGGCAGGGCTCCCATGGCAGCCTGAGTGACCCGTCAACAGGGTCTGGGGTCCTGGTGGGGGGAAAGGAGACGGGCGGTTGGGCTGTGGAAGTATTACCCCGCAGGGGCTCAGTATGGGGGGTGGGCCTGGGCCCTGTAGCAGTCCAGGCTCTGGGGAGGTTAGGGTGGGCTCCCTCCCCCCCTCCCCCCAGAACAGAAGCAGAGTTGGGAGGAGCAGGGGAGGGAGAGGGAGAGTGGGGAAGGGGAGGGCACTTCCAGAGCCCAGGGCCACCCAGAAGGGCCCACCGTCAAGGTCAGCTGCCTCAGGGGCACAGGACACACTTTAGGGTCATGCTGGACCCTGAGGCTTGCCCTTTCCCAGCCAGGACACCAGGAGCACCGCCCCCTCTGCACTAGGCTTCAGCTCCCCAGAGACAGGGTGCTCTTGGGGTACCAGTCATCAGCACCCTCCAGGCCCCACGGCAGTGCAGTGTCTTAGCCACAGCAGCCATCCCCGGTCCACCTTCAGGCCCGTGCATAAGGCAGACCCCACAGCACGGGGGCAGCCCCTCCTTACCCTGCTGCTGGCCTCTGCGTCTTCAGGGAATGTACTGCCTTGCTCACTGAGCCTTCTGGCCCTGAGCAGCGGTCAGTGCTGAAGAGGAGCAAGAGGGCAGAGGGTAGTCAGCCTTCAGGCCTTGATAGGGGGTTGTTCAGTGACATGGGCACAGTGGTGCCACACCCAGGCTCAGTGCTTGGTCACACAGAAGGCGCCCAGGGAGCAGGGCCTGGCACATGATTGCTTAGGTAGGAGTCACCTGAGGGTCTCACAAGCTAAAGTAACAGGATAAACCACAGCAGGGAGTTGGCTCAGACACTGTGGTCTGCGCCAACTCCCTGTATGATCAGACTGAACTCCCCCTTACCTTTCATCTATCAGCCTTCACTAGCCTTTGTTCCATCCATCATTACTGCCCGTCACCTGCCCTCCTACCCATCACCCTTCACACTATTCATTCATTTTTCATTCTATCCATTCACCCATGCGTCCTTCATTCTATATAGTCATCCATGTAACTATCCACCCACCCATCCTTCATCCCACCCTTCCTTCAATTCATCCATTACTACCTCCCTCCTTCATTACCTCCACCTATCCAGTGACCAACAGATGCTGGGCTTTGCAACTCCACTGTCCTTGGTCCAGCAGAAGAGGGTCACCAGGGTCACACAGGGCAAGAACAAGAACTGGAGCCCACACATAGGATCAACCTGTCCTGTAGGTCTCAGAAAGGACAACATGAAGCCGGAGGTGGGGCAAAGCTTTGCATGCAGCCTACCTAGGGCCGAGCCCAGCAACCCATGTGGTCCCCTGAGCCGGCCAGAAGCGATCCCTGAGCACAGAGCCAAGAACAAGCCCTGAGCATCGCCAGTGTGGCCCCAAACCCAAAGTCAATGGACTGTGGCAAGGCAACCTAGCCATATTTCCCTACAGCCTGACGGAGCTCAGTCTGACCCAGTCTGGGTCCGGGCAAGTGCCTTGCATTACTCCTGCCCTCAGTACCTAGTCGGTCGCCCTGGTCTGATCTGAGGAGCAGGGAAGGCAGCAGAACTGTGAGGTCTGGGTTTAGGGGTCCCACTTTCTTCTGGGCACTTCCTGTCTGGGCCCTGACCCACCTGCTTCAGGAGTCCCTCCTCTGTGGAGGACCTCAGCAGTGGCCACCTGCCCACAACAACCTGTGTCCACCAGAAACCGGGAGTTCTGAGGGGGTAAGGGCTGCAGCTGGGCCTGGGTCCCCCTCGACTGGCGCACCCAGACCCTTGGGAGGAAGCCTCCTGGTCTCCAAAGCAGAGGCCCGCAGCGGGCACTGCCTGAGTGGGCTTTTGTTACCTCCACTTTCTCAGAGGCGCAGGAGTCGGCCAGGCCTTGGGTGACCGCCTCCGCTGGTGAGCACCGCGGTGAGCACCGTCCTAGGCAGCGGCCTCTTCACCGTCCCGCGCACTGCGGGGTGTGCAGTGGGGGCGGCTCGGGGCAGGGGGAGGTGGGCACTAGGTGCAGGGCGATGCGCGGTGGCAGCAGGGTGCGGGGCGCGGTGGCGGGGGCGGTGGGCGCAGGGTGCGGGACGCAGGGCACCTCCATCTGCCCTAGAGGCATTTGCTTGCAGCAGACTCTCAGCAGCTCCTGAGTAAGGAGACAAACTGCTTCGGATTTGTGACGGGGTCGCGCCCCTCCCGCCCCCACCGCCTGCTCCGCACAGCCGGGTGTGAGGTGGGGGGCTGGCTCCCGCACCCCGTCACCTGTTCCTCCCATTTGCGAGCTAATTCGGCGGGGCTGTGGGCGGCGGGCGCGGTGGATCCGGAGAGTGGGCGCGGCCGCTCCCTGCGCGCAGTTACAAAACAGCCGCGTGCCCGCACCCCCCTCCCGTAACCCCTCCCCCTCGCATAGCTCTGCGCCTTCCTGCGCCGGCGGAGAGGGGCCACTGGGGAGCTGCGCAGGCTCTGGCCTGGAGAGGGGCACCTGGAGAACTGCTCAGGCTCCTCCGGGAGGGAGCAACCCCCCCTCCCAGCTGCTCAGGCTCCCATGAGGTGCCAAAGTGAGCAGTGTCTCATCTCAAGGAGACTCGCATCCTTGGCCCTGGGGGGCCCTCAGGAGGAGCAGCATGTCTAGGAGAAGGTGGTGGAGACAGCTGATGGCTGGAGGGGGCCCCCTAAAGAGGCCCAGGACAGCCCACACCCCTGGCCAAGAGAAGGGTGAGGGCAGAGATGACCAGGACTGAAGGACAGCAGTCTGTTCACTCCTAACAGAACTTTCTAGAAGTCATGGTTCCCCCCAGCCCCATCTGCTGGCACTGCCTTTCCTCCGCGCCGAGGCCACCACCTACAGGGGCGTCCCTGCCAGACAGCCAGGAGCTGTCTGGCCACTTCTCCTGCAGCCGGGAGCATCGCAGCCTTCTTAGCTCTGGACTGTGGTTACAGGGTACATCAGCTTCAGCTTTAGGCAGATCCGGGGTGGGGAAAGGAAGCAGCAGCCCCAGGCCCCTCCCAGCTGCTTCTTGGCCCTTTGCTTGGACAGAGGCTGAGCAAGTGGGCAGCATCGCGAGTTTCACCGCCAGAGCTAGGAGGACCAGGAATCTCGCAGGGACCCTGACACAAGGCCTGCCTAGAGCAAGCCCCCCTGTTGGTGTCCGATGCCCCCCCCAGTCACATGAACTGTGTTGGGGGAGGGGAGGGATCTGTCTGTACCAGAAAATCAAAACTGTTTTCTCTCCCCTGGAGCTTCCCAATGCTCTTTAACCAGCCTTGGAAAACTCATCTGGACAGTTGCCGTGTCCACCCCAGACGACAGGTTTCTCCTGGACACCAGCAGAACCATCCCCTGGTGTGTGTCGGGGAACACGGGGCTGGGACCTTGAGTCACTGTCCGACTTGATCTGCCCTACACTGTCCCCACTGGGCCTGGGCTCATCTCAGCTGTCCTGTAGATGGCCAGCCTCAGGCCAGGCACCAGGGTGTAGCGAGCCTCCAGGGAAGGCCATGGATATGCCGTGGGTCCCCTTCCACCAGGACAAGCCAGGCCAGCTCCACTGAAAGTGAGTGTGACCGAGATGTCATGGACACTTCTCTGAGTCAGTCACGGCTGAGAGGAGACGCCTTAGTGGGCTGGATCTGGTGTGGAGGACAGTGAAGGCATGTGTGTAGGTCTCTGGGTGACTGTCACCTCCTGGACAACAAATGACCAGTCAGGAGAAGGGCCCAGGAGCATCCCAGTGCACAAAGCCAGGCCAGGGCCACTCGCAGCTGGGGGACCTGCTGCCTTCCTGGGTTCGCTGGTGGCATGGTCCGGCCTAGGGGCGCAGCTGTAGCAGAAAGACCTGGAACAAAGGGCCTGTGGCAGCCACGACAATGCAATCTGGGGTGCTCGATGCAGAACTTGCCACTGGGGTCACTCACACACAACAGACTTTTCCCCACATGCCAGACACTCCACAGAGCGGCTTGGGGAGCAGATGGGGAGGAGATGCTCCTGCCAGGGTGGGCCCGAGCCCTGAGCTTCCGAGGGCCCAGCAGTGCAGGCTGGGCCTGGGTCTGGAGGAGGGAAGCCTTGATGGGGCAGGAGCAGTGTGGGGGGCCACCACAGAGGGTAACAGTGAGCACCCAGGAGCCCCCCCACCCAGAGCTCTGCCCAGCCCACTTGCTGCAAGCAGGTCTGAGACTCAGCGTGGAGCCCACGAGTCCCCGGGGCTCAGCACCCAGTCCCCAAAATAGGGCTGGACACTCAGTGAAAGGTGCTTCCTGTGGCCAGAGTGGGCCTGGGTTCCCATCTGCTGGCCACAAGGACTCCCATAAATGAATAGAGGCATGGGGGGGGGCTTGGTGGGTGAGTGGGTGGATGGGTGGGTGGTGTATGGGCAGTTAGAAGGATGGGTAGGTAGGTGGGTGAGTGAGAGATGAATGAGAGATAGTGGGTGGATGGGGTGGATAGATTGATGGGTATGTGGATGGGTAGGAAGGTTGGATAGAAGAAAGGTAGGTAAGTGGATGGATAAGTGGGTGGTGGATGGATGAATAGGTAGATGGATGAATGGATAGATGGTGGGTGATGGATAGATGGGTTCATGGTAGGTGGGGAGATGAATGAATGAATGCACAGCGGGGTGGGGAGATGAATGAATGAATGCACAGCGGGGGTGGGGAGATGAATGAATGAATGCATAGCGGGGTGGATGGGTGAATGAAGGATAGATGGGTGATGGGTGGTTTTGCTGCAGAGGCTATTAGACTTGAGATGTTTTCTGAGAACATTTTGCTGGGAGGCAGCGCCCTGCAGTACTTTGACTGGCGGATCTTCCCCAGTCTCAGAAGGGAGCCTGGCCAAGTGCTATAAAAATACACCGGAGTGTGCTAGAACACAGCACACACTTACTGCTGTGGGTTGACAGGTTAAACAAATTCCTCATTTTTGCTTCAGAGCAGGGCCCTGTGAAGAGCCAGATTCCAGGCAGAAGGGGGCCCTGTGCGGGAGGGGAGCTGAAGGCCCCTGCACACGTCACAGAAACAAAGTGGCCATACACTCTGGCGGCCCGCTCACACAGAGGCTCTCTGAGCAGCGGGAGGCACAGGGGACCCGAACTGGGCAGCGGCCACTTTGCTGCTTCTGTGCTGTCCTGAGTGCTCGGAAAACTCTGTGTGTGGGGGGGGGGGGGGGGGAGTGGACTGGGTGAAGATGCCTTGCCAGGCAGGAGAGGGCAGCTCTGGGGAGGTGCTGGCACTCCTTCCCCTGGCCCCCTGGAACCATCCCCAGTGGTTGACCCCATCTTGTCTTGGGAAGGGCCTTGCTGAAAGGCCAGACAATGTGGGGCTTTGGAACCCTGGTCTGAAGCAGGATGGTGAAGAGGAGTTGACTGTGCAGACCCGGGGCATCTTATGGGTGAGATCTGCCTTGGGGCGCAGAGCCAGGTCCCCAGGGATGTGCTGGGGGGTCTTGGGACCTGAGGAACAGAGAGTGAGGGGCTGGGGCTGGAACAATAGCACAGCAGGGAGGATGCTGGCCTTGCAAGCAGTCGACCCAGGTCTGATCCCGGCATCCCATATGGTCCCTGAGCCCACCAGGAGTAATTCCTGAGTGCAGAGCCAGGAGTAACCCCTGAGCATCATTGGGTGTGGCCCCAAACACAAACAATCAAAAGGGAGGCTGAGGGGCCGGAGCGATAGCCCAGCGGGTAGGGCGTTTGCCTTGCATGGGGCTGGCCTGTGCCGGCCCAGGTTCGATCCCCGGCGTCCCATATGGTCCCCAGCGCACCGCCAGGAGTGATTCCTGAGTGCAGAGCCAGGAGTAACACCTGAGCATTGCCGGGTGTGACCCAAAAAGCAAAAAAAAAAAAAAAAAAAAAGGGAGGCTGGGGACAGAGGGGCTGGTGAGGCTTTTTCAGTTGTGGGCTTTGCAGGCCAGGTCTGCTCTTGGGGTGCCTAGAACAGGGGGGCCTATACCCCAGGAGCAGGGGAGCTGATCCTGAGGTGCCCTGCCTCAGGATCATAAGTCACTGTGGCCTTGGCAGGGAGGCTGGAGCAGCATGTCCAGGGTCAGAAGGAGCCCCGGAGCACCCAGCACTCAGTTCCCAGTACCTGGCACTCAGCACCCAGCACACGACACCCAGAATCTGGTACCTGGCACTTAGAACGCAGCACCCAGCACCTTTTACCTGGCACCCAGAACCAAGTACCCAGAACCAAGTATTCAGCACCTACCACCCAGTACCCAGCTCCTGGAACCCAGCACTCAGCACCTGTTATCTGGTACTCGGCACTCCAAACCCAGTATCCAGCACACAGCATCCAACACCCATCATCAGGAACTCAGAACCCAGCACCCAGTATCCAGCATCCAGCACCTGGGACTCAGCACCCAGCACCCATCACATGACATTTGGCACCCAGCAGGTGGTCTTGGTGTATGTCCTGGGGGCTCCCTGGGGAACCCCAGCTCTAGGCAGAGTGTTTGGTGTTCTTGGCTTGAGCCAGGAACGGTTGGCCTGGGAGGCCTGGCTGGAACTTCCCTCCTGCATCCAGGCAGGAACCTCACTCTTCCATGCAGGGCTCTTCTTAGAACCAGCCTGGGAGAAGATGGTTCCTGCTGGCCACCTGCACAGGCAGACCCAGCACGGCTAGGCTGCTACGCCTCAGGCTGGCAGGGCCTGAGGAGCACCCAAATGGGGAGCAAGGGGTCAGTTAAATCAGGTGGAAACTGGTCTTTGAGGGTCCCGGCGGCCACCAGCACAGGAAGGCTCTAATTAGCCACGCGGCCCGGCTGTGCCTGTCTGCCTTTCCCAAGGCCACCCGATAGCCCAGCAGCTGCTCCGGAACCCCAGGGGGTGGCCTTAGGCTTGGACACAGCTGCTGGACCTGGGCACCATCTTTGCCTGGGCCTTGTCCACAGCCCTCAGGAACTCCCCGAGTTAGACGCACATTCAGGGGGTACCCCTATATGTGGGCCCCACCTGGCAAGCTCACAGACATGGCACACATGTGAGTCCATGCAGACACCCGCATGTGTGCACAGGTCCCCTCTGCCCCTGAGCCTGATCTCAGTGCGCCCCAGTTCCCATGTGGCTGCCGGCCCCTGGAGGACCCTGTGTCCCTCACCTTGATGTGACCCCTGGGGCTTTCAGGTGATCTGAATGAACTTCTGCTTCTGGGGAGCCCCGGCCCTGGGAGGAAGTGGGGTTTTCCCAGCTGGCAAGCAGGGTCAGGTGGACCTCAGAGGTGCCAGATGAACTGGGGAGGTGGGCTTGAATGGAGGTCACATCTCACTGTACCCCACATTCTCAGAAGCTGCCCAGGGTACCCAGAGTCCCAGCAGGACAGAGAGTAGGACCCAGGTCTGACTCCCAGATTGGGGCTGTGTCCAGGGCTGTGTCCAGGGCTGTGTCCAGGGCTGTGTCCAGGGCCGTGTCCCAGGGCTGTGTCCCAGGGCTGTGTCCAGGGCTGTGTCCAGGGCTGTGTCCAGGGCTGTGTCCCAAGGCTGTACCCAGGGCCTGCAGGGCTCTGGTGTCCCACCTGCAGCCCATGGGGGCACCTGGCAGGGCAGAGCCACTTCCTGTTCTACCTGGAAACCCCAGGGGGCCCTTGGCCGCCCGGCAGCAGAGCAAACAGACCTGCCTATGCACACCGGCTGGGGTGGAGACGCACCTCTGGCTCTCAGCAGGGCTGGGCAGGGGTTAGGGACCCCAGGACCCCACCCAAGGCTGTTGGCAGGGATGAGTTCCTACCTGCTCACACACCCTCGGCTCATGTCCTCAGGTGGCCAGTCAGGACCCAGTGGGCCAAAGACTTCCAGACAAGGAGGCAGGTGTGGCGTCACCCAACCTCATGGGGAGGCCATGGCTGAACACAGCTAGACACGGCTGGACGCTGCAGCACGGAGCTCTGCACACACTCCCAATAGGGTGCTGAGCATGATGCGTCAGACCCGGGGGCGCACGGATGCGGTGCCACACACAGGACGGAGGCCACATGAGTCACTGTGGAGGGCACACAGGCCCCTTAGGGAGGGTCGTGTTGGCTCACCTCCAGCTGGCACTTCTGTTCGCTGCTCACAGACAAGAGGACAGAACTGATGGTTCCGTCTGCCCCTTCAGACCACCACCTCCCAGGGCCTGTTAACCCCATCACCCACCCACCACCTACCCTCCACCATCCACCATCCATCCATCACCATGGAGACGCATGGCTGGCCTAGGACAGGGAGTGACGGGAGCCTGCTGAGTGACAGTGCTGTCTTAAGCTCAAATTCACGCTCTGCTGAGGCAGATGGCAGGAAGCTGGGGGTCACGCCAGGTCACCCTGGGCCCAGCCTTGACCTTGGGCAGGTGTGGCTGCTGGCGGGGGGCCCTGAAGGACCCAGGCCACAGCGCAGGGCGAGCAGGCAGGCCGCCATGTTCTGGCACCCATGTGAGCTGTCAGAACACCTTGGCTTCCCTCTTCCCGGGGGCCCTGGCAAGTTCCCTCCCTCCTCACAGCCCGGCCTGGTCTGGGGTTGGAGCTGGGGCACCCTCGGCCAGCAGTTCACACACTGTGTCCCATCCTGGTACAACTCTTCATGGAGCTTTGAGAAGACCAACTGAACCCCACATCCAGGGGCAGGAGATCCCGGAGCTCCCCCTGAGCCCCCACTGATGGTTTCTGCCTCAGGGACCCCCTTACAGAGCAAGAGCCCCACAGCCTTCGGCAGTTCAGCAGATCCCTTCCGCCTTACCTCCTGCTCCTCTCCTGGGGCCGCCATCTTTGCTGGGGTCCCTCCCAACGGGAAGCTCAATCCAGGGGTCTGGCTCGGAGGAGGAGGGGCTTCCCAGAGCCCATTCAGCCATTGCAGAGGGTCCCCTGGGAAGTTCTTCGGGAGAGCGCCCGCGGCTGTAATTCGTTTCAGATCTCTCTGAGCGCACAGGCCCTGGCGTGTAATCGGTGGCCGTGTCTGCACGCCCTAATTAGGGGCTCTCCCCTGTCCGCTGCCTCAGGCTCCCCCACACTTCCGAGAGGGCGTCTGCGGGAAGCAGCTTCCTGCGGGGAGCAGGGACCACAGGCTGCTGGAGGCTCCGGAAGATGGGGCCAGCTGGGGGCTGCTGCAGCTCCTCCTGGGGGGGGTCCTGCGGGGTCAGCAGTGGTCTCAAGGCTCAGCCCCTGACCCACGGTGTCACTGAGAATTAGGGGCGATGATGTGCACGTGGACTTCGGGTCTCATAGATAATGGGCAGGTCCTCTGGAACAGCAGGATCCAGCCAGAGTGGACAGCACCTGGCTGGTCACCCCTGAGGGTCAGGCCCATACCTGGTGGTTCCTGATGTAAGGTGGGGTTCAGCTGCAGCCAGAGTATCCCAGACTCACTCCTCCCAGCTGGGTGACCTCAGCAAGCTGGTCACCTCTGTGGGCCTGTCTGCTCTCCTGTGACCACCCACCATGGCAGAATTCCCTTCCGACTCACTCCTGCACCCCTACATCTGACCCTCCACACCTTAATCACTCACTTTCCGTTTATGCTGCAGTGCACACCTGCAGCACACTCTCCACCTCACCCTCACCTCACCCTCCACCTCACCCCTGCATTCATCCCTGCACCTCACTCTCACTCCTGGACCTCACCCCTCCACCTCATCCCTGCACACACCCCTGCACCTCACTCCACCACACTCTTGTACCTCACCCTCCACCTCACCCCTGCACCGCACCCTGCACCTCACTCTCCACCACACTCTTGTACCTTACCCTCCACCTCACCCCTGCACCTCACCCTCACCCCTGGACCTCACCCTCCACCTCATCCCCTGCACACACCCCCCCCCCCCCTGCACCTCACTCTCCACCACACTCCTGTACTTTACCCTCCACCTCACCCCTGCAACACACCCTCCACCACATTCTTGCACCACAGCCCTCATCCCTACACCTCATCTCACCACATCCCCTGTCCAAGAACAGACTTGATCCTTCAGGACAACCTTCACAGGCGCTGCTCTCCCTGCAAGTCCTTTGTCAGGACAAATGTTAGTGGGCACTGTTCACCCAGCATTCCAGGGGTTACCATCCTTCCAGGCTCTGCAGCGTAGATCAGGACCACCACCCACCACTGGGCTCAGCACTGTAGGGCATGAGGTGGCCTTAACTCTCCCCACACACACACTCACCCCTGAGCCCCCACATACTAACAGACTCCTCTGAGGCACTCATGACCCCCCACATACTCACAGACTCCTCTGACCCCACACACACTCACAGGCTCTGAGGCACCCGACCCCCCCCCCCTCCACACACAGGCGCCTCTGAGTTGCCCCTGTCTCCCCCCACACACACTCACAGGCACCTCTGGGCCTCACAGGCAGCTCATGCCAGGTGATGCATGCCCAGTCAGAGCGACAGAACCTGACTCTCTTACACCAAATGCCATCTGTGGGCCTGAGGAAATGGACTGCAGAGGACCCTGGGAGGGGCACAGCTGGGCAGCCTGGACAGAGGCTTGTCCCCAGGGGACAAGAGACACAGGCCACCTTTAGGCTGGCCCACCAAGGGCCTGTGTGTGGTCTGGACCGTGGGCTTGGGGGATCACAGCCCTGCCCAGACCTGAGCAGGGGCCTGAGGGGGCCCCCTGGGTGCTGAGGAGGGACCCTCTGTGGTGTGCCCCCTGCTCTGCACGTGCTCTGAGCTGAGCCCTTGCATGTGCGGTGTGTGAGGATGCAAGGCCCCAAACCCGACTCGGCGACTGCAGGGCCCCCTTCCTGCCCCGCTCCCACACGCCCCGGCTCTGACTGAGCCCGGCTCTGTTCCATCAGCGCCAATCAACCCACACAAATGCATTTAATCAGCCCGGTTATGCGTGACTCCAAAACAGCTGCCTAATTCAGTGAGAGAAGAATCGGGGCCAGATGTCAGCAGATCATGTAACCCAACGGCTGGGTCCTCTTCTGGCCAGACCCCGACCACTGCCTCCATGGCGTGCCCTGCCATGCTGCAGAGGGTCCCGCGGGGGCTGGGCTGTGGGGCTGTGGGGGCTGTGGGGCCGGGCTGCAGGGGCCGGGCTGTAGTCAGGCTGTGGGGCCGGGCTGTGGGACTGACGACACAGAGGGTACTCAGGGCCTCAGCATTCTGGAAGGAAGCAGTGGAGCCACGGGGGCTGTTTCTGCAAGATGCAGTGTGTATGTGTGTGTCTGTATGTGTGTGTGTGTGTGTGTGTGTGTGTGTGTGTGTGTGTGTGTGTGGCACCAAGGAGAAGAAACAGCGTGGGGTGTCTGCGCAGGTCAGGGGGCCCAGAATACCTGTGCACCCCAGATCCAGCAGAGTCCTGTCTCCAGGGTCACAAGGTCAGGGGTGGGGGTTCTGGGAGACAGGCAGGGGTGGTACCTGGTGCACAGGAGAGAGACCCCCCAGCCCACTCCATGGCCCTAAGCCTGAAGATCAGGCTGTCTTGGCAGCCACGTGCGAGCCGACAGGCAGACAGACAGAACCGGGCAGGGAGGGAGCAGAAGCACCCGGAAGAGCCCGTGCAAAGGTCCCTGAGCATGGCTGGTGGGTGGGAGCCTGGGCAGGGAGGCGGCAGCACCTCCTGCCACAGCTGACGGGGAGGCGGAGCCCTGAGAGTGGGAGTGTGGGGCCACACCCTTACGCCCACCCAACGAACAGAGGGCCACACCCTCACATCTGCCACACCCTCTCACCCACCCACCAGCACCCACCGTGCTGCTGTGGCACTTCCCGGGTGACTCCCGCACTGCTGCCCTGTGGCATGAGGCTCATCGTCCCAATCCCTGGCCCCATCAGCATCTCCTTCCCGTGCTGCTGCTCCTCCCCATCACCTTCCCACCTCCTAAGAGGTGGTGACCCCAGTCTGGGGGACACTTGCCCTGTGCTCAGAGCAGACAGGCCCGTCCCAGCTGGACACGCGCAGGCCTGACCCGCTAGATAGCACACAGGCCTATCCCCAGTGTCCTATCCTGGTGGACACACAGACCTTCCCAGGTGGACAGTCCTATCCCAGTGGACACACAGACCTTCCCTGGACAGTCCTATCCTAGGTGGACACACAGGCCCATCCCCAGTGAGCAGCAAAGTCATGCCCTGCCCCTGCCGCAGCACCCTGGATGCACTGTGCCTCCTTCACTAGGCTGTGGCCAGGGGTGGGCTCCCGGGCTTGCCTTCCCTGCACAGCAAAGCTGGTGACTGGGCTCTGCTAGGATGGGCTGGGGGCAGCGCAGAGCCCGTTGGGGCAGCGTTAGCTTGGCTCCGCTCTGCCGGCTGTGGAATTCCTCCTCTGATCCATCTCCAGATTGGCCCAGGAAGAAATTGGGAGAGAATTGATTTGTGCCACATCCAGGCAACCACGGGCAGGGCGCCCCCCCAGCTGCCCCGCACACTCCCCTCTCTGCACCCCTGCTGGCGCCTGCAGAGGCAGAGCCGGGGCCACCTCCCTGTGGCATCGTGAGGGGCCTGCGCCAGGCAGGATGCAGACTCAGAAACCAGCAGCAGCACAGAGCAGCGGCCCCTCTCCGGGCTCTCAGAGGGCTGCTGCTGCCTGGCCCCGGCAGACTTCCTAGAGGAGGAGGAACCTCGGCCAGAGACAAGCCTGAGGCGCGACTGACATGTATCAGGGCCCTGGGGGCTCTGACGGGAGCACGCCCACTCCCGGTGGGCATCTGTGCCAGGAGATGTCTGTCTGTCCTTCCCAACACCCCTAAAGAGAGGGATCGTGCATGGGTCTCTGAGACTCCAGCCAGCACAGGAGACTGAGGAACAGACCTCAATCACCAAAGCCAAAGCTGGGGGTGCAGGGGCGATCCTCACATCCAGCTCAGGGCTGCTCCCCCACCTCCTCTCCTGGCTCCCAGGGTCCCTCCTGCCCACCCTGTGCCCAACTCACCCCGGCCTGGCCAGCAGGCAGCACTGGGGGAGGGGCTCACAGCAGGAGAAAAGCACCTTCATGCTGCAGAGAAGCTGTGTGTGCCCCGGCCCCCGCCTGCTGTGCCCGCTGTGCCCGCTGTGCCCGCCTCCGCTCGCACGGCTGGCGGTGGGGCCTCCCGTGCGGGACTGGACAGCCACCTGCTGCCACAGCCGTGGCCACACAATGGGCCCTTGTGAGTGGCGGCGGCGGGGGCATCCCCTGCCCAGCTCAGAGCCCCCGTTGTGTGGACGGCTGCCCTGTCTCAGGGCACAGAGCCCACAGCCGCTCCTGCCGCATCGAGAACCAGGCTCCCGCTTAGCACCCCAGGGAGCATGGCCACATCAGGGCCACCCTGAGCACCCCAGTGAGCCCAGAGCAGCGTGAGGGGTGCCTGGGCTGAGACATCTGGGACACCGGCCAGGCTGAGGCCCTGTGCACCAGTGGAAAGCCTAGGATGACCCACAGGGCTTGGGGTTAGCAGCGCAGAGGTGTCCCTGGACCCTGCCTGACACTCTGAGGGACCCCATAAGGCCCAGCACTCAGGGAGCAGGCCAAAGACTCTGGGGAGCTCAGGGGAGCTCTGTGGGGGGCTCAAGAGGGCTCTGGGGGCCAAGGGACTCTGGGGAGTCTCTGGGAGCTTGAGGGGCTTGAAAGTTCAGGGGACTCTGGGGGGGTTTGGGGGTTTGGAGGGCTCAGGGGCCCGTGGGGGTCCTGGGGGGTTTGGGGTTGTGAGGGCTCTGACTGGCTTGCATGTGCCCCCTGTAACTACACTATGCAGAGCCCCCAGAGACCCCTTGCTGCTGCTCTCCCCAAAAGCCTGTGTGAGGGCATGAAGGTAAGGAATGGGGTCTGGGAGCCCACCAGAGCCTGACCCTCCCTGAAAGCCTCTCTGGAGACCCTCAGCCATGGGACAGGAGTTCACAGGAGAAAGGTTCAGGACAACAGGAGCATTCTCCTCTCCCAGACACCCAGACGTTGAAGGCTGGGCGCTGAAGCCCCGAAAGGGATGCTTCACCCTCTCAGCACGACCTCCACACTCACAACTGTGAGCTGCATGAATTGGGGGTGCTCGAGCAAAGCGCAAGCAGGTGTGGTCCCTCACCAGCTCGCTGTGGCAGAGATGGGCCTTGGGACCCCCAAGGTACCCTGTGGCTTGTCTAACCCCAGAGCATGAGAACCTGGCAGGGGATGGGGGGCAGATAACTGGGAGCAGAGGGGCTGCCAGTTACCCTGTTTGGCTCCACAGTCTCCTACTCCTGGATCTCAGGAAGTGGACAGTCACATGTTTGGAGCTGGTGGGCACCTGCTATGGGGCCCTGAGGGGCCTCTGGGGGGGGCTCTGGAGGGCTCTGGGGGACTCGAGGGTGGCCGTGGCAGGAAGATGCCAACACACTTATGAGTGGCCTTGATAACTTGACCCTAGAAACAGAGGGGACCAAGGGATAGGGGGGACAGGGGAACCAGGGGACAGAGGGGCAGAGGGCAGAGGGCACAGGCTCTGGACTGATTTGTGTCTGCTCCACAGCTGCACCCCTGTGCTGGCCCCTCCAAAGCCAAGCAGATGCAGGCAAGGGCTCAGACCCCAGGGATGGCCTTTGGCAAGTTAGGCTGGGCAGAGACACATCTGCTGCAGAGTGGAGGGCTTCCAGGCCTGCAGCTTCTGGAGCCCCAGGACAGATACACCCTCCCTGGCAACAGCTGGGCTGGAGCCAGGAGTGCTAAGGTTTAGGCAGTCGGCCCCCTACCCCTCGTTACAGCCGGGAGTCCCAGGGTGCAGGCGGTTGTTCCCCCTCCATTACAGGGGCCGCCGATACTCAGGTGGGGTGGGGAGGGCTTGGCTTCCCAGCCACCTTCCTCACTGACACCCCCCACGCCGGGCTGGACTGTGGCGGTGACCCCTCCCAGAAAGCAGGGCTGGTCACACTGATCCTTTCCCTTAGTGCCTCCCCAGGACTGTCCTCTCACAGGAGCTGTCCATCAGCACTGGCAGCCTCCTGGGCCAGCCCGAGTCTGTGCCCAGTGACCACATGTCCTCACGCTGGGCAGGGAATCCTTTCTTTTCACCCTCACCGTGACACCCCAGGACCCTCTGTCCCTCCCAGAACTGAGGTCTGCTGCCCAGCAATAGGGGGCAGGCGGAGGTTTGGGGCTGCCAGGGACCAACACTGCCTGAGTAGCCCCACTGGCCAGGACACAGTATCAGGGTGGGCATCGGGAAGGGGGCCACATCAGACTTGACCTGGGGCCCTCCCACAGGGTCCAGGTCCCACTGGGCCTCCGGGGGCTGCTGAGCACTTAGCAGGGACTGTCCAGGCTGCCCAGCCCGGCCTTGAGGGTCCTGACATCAAAGCTTCTTGCCAACAAGCTTGTCCGCTCTCCCTCCCGCCAAGCTGAGGTCCACACCGCCCAGTCCAGCCACAACCTGGGCTTCTCGGGGAGCTAGGATGCTGTCCACTTGCCCACCTGGCCACTGTCCCGGACTCCAGTTCAGCAAAGGACATGCCCAGACTCCGCCAAGGACGCCCCTGCGCCAGGGGCCGAGTCCTGGTGTTCAGAGCCAGCTGCAGTGGCAGGTGTGGACCGGCCTGCGGGGGTCCGGCAGCTGCTGGGGGCCGGACACAGCCAGGCTGGCCGCCAGCCCGCGCAGCAGAGCCGGCGGCGGCGGCGATCATATCCCTGTCGTTCCGGATTTCGGTCCTCAGGGATCTGGGGAGCAAGGGGGCTGGCGAGGGGTCGGCTGAGGTTTTCCGCAGGGACCGGCTAGCGGCGTTGGGGCGGTCAGCGGAGGTAGCCGTGGTCTGGCGCTCTGCAGAGTCCTCGCGCCCCTGGTGGCGGAGGTGCGCGCCGCAGCGGCTTTTAAGAGTAGTCAGGGCCGTGGCGTGGGCTGTACTGTGATCCCTTGAACGCACTCAGGGACCGCTCAGAGTCGCCGGTGGACAGGGTGGGGAAGCAGTGGTGCCCTTGGAGCTGTCCTCCCAGTCCCTCGATTTCTCCAGTGGCGCTGTAGCCAGCAGATGGCGGCAGAGGCAGATGGATGAAGGGCCCTTTCTCCTCGAGGTGTCTCATGGCAGGGCAATAGGTTCAGAGTACCTCTTGTGCTCTGTGACCTTGGTAACCACTTCTCAGTGACTAGGGACTGCTCCACAGCCTGAGCACCTGAGACCAGGAAAGGCCCAAAGCCAGGCAGATGGGTCCCAGGCTCCTCTGCCCACACGCAGCTAAAGATGAGGAAGCCTGTCTTCCAAGCCAGGGGGCCCAGGGTAGCAGTTCCCAGGCCAGCTGCATCCTGCTGTGTCCAGCTTACAAGGACCACCACTGCAGGGGCACCTGACTGGGTACCTGGCGCTTGGCTCCTGAGGCATGGGGGTGGCCTGGGCATTGGGGAGACAGAGATTAGCTCCACCCTGGACCCCTCATAGCTCAGACCCAGGACAACCTAGCCAAGGCCTGCAGAGAGGGTCCAGATTCAAGGCTTGAACTGAGGCTGCCTTGGGTGTGCCGGGAGAGACAGGAGGATCCTGAGCAGGCAAGGAGAGTCTGGAACCTCAGGCCCTGCCCCCTGACCTGTCATACGTGCTCAGGCCTCAGCTCAGACGAGATGCTGTCCTGATGCCCCTGGATCCGTGGACTTCATCTCACGCACTGCCCACCACACACACACACACACACACACACACACACACACACACACATCAGGACTTCCTCCCTTGTGCTGGGCCATTCTTCTGCCTCCCTGCAGAGGGACAGTGAGGCCCAGGGTGCCTCTGAAGCCTCAGAGGCCTCTCAGCAAGCTGACCCTCTGCCCTCTGGGCTCTGCTTGTCAGCTGCCTGCTGCTCACTTTCAGTCTGATTTTGTGTCCATCCCTGGGCTGTGACTCCAGAACTCTGTGCCGGGGTAAAGGGAGAGAGAAAGGGGCAACAAGGGCACAGTCCCCATCACAGGCATCCAATTGGAAAAGAAACTGAACTACTATTACTTGTGGATGATGCAACATGCACAGAAGAACCTGGAAACTCAAGGGCAGAAGAGATAGTACAGGGGTTAGGCACTGTCTTGCATGAGGCCAGTCCTGGTTGGATCCTGGGCACTGCCAACAGTCTCCAATTGCTTCCAGGGTGATCCTTGACACCATCAAGCATGACCCTGCCCCCAGCCCAAAAGCCAAACGATTTCTTATCTTATGGCAATGAGAATGGCACATTATATTTTTAAAGCAAGCCCCCTATATTGGCAAGGGATGTAATGAAAAAGGTGTCTAATTCACTGCTGGTAGGGATGTCTGGTTTCAACTATATGGAAAACAGTATGGAGATTCCTGAGAGAGAGGGAGAGAGAGAGGGAGAGAGAGAGAGAGGAGGAGGGAGAGAGAGAGAGGAGAGAGGGAGAGAGAGGGAGGTTGGAACTTCTATATGATCCAAGCAATTCCACTTCTTGTCATCTATCACACACCAAAAATTACATTTGAAGAAAGATACATGTACACTAGCCAGGACATGGCAATAACCCACATGTCCAGTGGAAATGAAGAAGTTGCAGTATATGCTTGCAGCAACTGTAAAGAAAGATGAAATCTTGATTCCCCTGCAGCTTGGAGGAAACATACGATCATACTCACCGGATCTACAGAGAAACAAAACAAGACAAGGTTTGTATCCAGGCATGACAAACCCTTGGTCTTGGATTTCAAACCCGTTATCCAGGTTGGGGAAAGGGGTGGGGCCCAGAGGATGGGGTGACGGGAGTGACATAAAGGCAGTGGCAGGTCTGGGCGTCTTGGCGGTGGGGAAGGTGCAGCAACTCTGTACATCAGTACCATGCAGTAAGATAACGCTGCTGGAGCCCTATGACCTAAGGGACTTTAAAGACAGTCATGAGAACACACTGTCAGGACCACCTGAGGACGGGAAGCCCACTCCCTCCCAACCTGGCCCACCCCACATTGGTCCCGCCCCCTCCCACACTACCTCCCCCTGTCCTGTCCCCAGGTTGGCTTCCTTGCACATCTGTCACTGACCTGTCCCAGGTGGACTCCTCCGCTCATATGCACACGCAGGTTGTTGCCCCTGCCCCACCCTCATTGGTCCAGTCTGGTGCTGGCCCCGCCCCAGCCTCAGCTCTGGTCCCGCCCAAACTCTGGCCCCGCCCCTAACCGGCCCCGCCCCACGCCAGCCCCGCCCCTCGCTGGGGTCCATCCGTAGTCCCGCGAGCGCTGCGCGCCGTGAGTGCTGCACGGGTGCGAACCCACCCACCTCTCCGGGATCTCACCCCTCAGGGTCCACCTGACGTCCCCGGTCTGAGCCCTCCGGGCTCCCTGCCACCGCCCTCAGAGCCTTCCCAGCCCAAGCTCCGTCTCTCCCTGGCCTCTGCGACCCGCCGCCCTCCGGACCCACTGCCCTCGGACGCGCTGTCCTCTGATCACTGACCTCTGGACCCACTGCTTCAGACCCGCTGCCCGCCGGACCCGGACCCTCTGTGCTCTGGACCCCGCTGCCCTTGGTGAGCGACCTCGCTGGTGGGCTTCTGTGACCACCCGGGGCGGGGAGTGGGGAGGCTGAGGCTGGTCTGGAAGCACGTGGGGAAAGCTGCTGGCGGCGCCTGAGCTGGAAGGCTGGGAGGAGAGCGCGGTGGTATGGCCCGAGCGTGCAGCTATAGGGAGGGGGGGCGGGGGGGCTTCGGCCTGGCCCCCTAGGGGTGCTAGCTGCTGGCTCCTCCTCTGAAGGGGCAGGCAGGGTCCACCCGGGACCTCTGAAAAAGGGGCCTGGGGCGGAAGAGTCTGTGCCCTCGGGCTCCCCCACCTGCCAGGTCTCTCTCGGAAGACTACAAGTCCTGGGGACCACGTGGGTCCCACCATAGAAAACCAAAGACTGGAAACTTGCCTTGGGCTAGGGGCTGCCCCTGAGCCTGTCCTGTCAGCCTGTGGTCCCTACTCAGGGAGCACCCATGACTCCCCTGCCCCCAGGTGAAGCCGTAGAGCCGTTGGGTGAGGCTCTTCCTATATCTGCCGGGAGATGGGGGCACTGGGGTGGGCTAGTTGGTGTAGGAAACACCCAGGGCTGGACATGACGCCTGCCAGTGCAGCTTTGGGAGAAAGTGTGGGGAGCTGAGCCTGGGACTTTCCTCACCCACTAGCACAGCTCTTGGGGTAGGGCGCGGGGCCTCTTCCGCTGCCTCCTGGTGGGCCTTTTCCTGGAACATGGCTCAGGGCCAGTGAGCCCCGGCACAGCTGAGACACACACCCAGCACCCTTCACTGCTGCTTCTGAATGGGGCATCACGGCGAATAAGGGATCCCAGAGGGGTGCAGCAGTAGCCCCTGTAGTGCTCTGAGGGCTCAGGAATGGAGGGTGTTCGTGGGGGTAGGGGCTCAGGAGTGCCTAGGAGAAGCCTGCACAGAGCCCCAGGACGACGGGCACTGGGGTACACGTGAGCCTCTGCATGAATGGGGGGGGGGGGGAACATGTGGGGCTGCTCCTCGGCCCCACCCAGCACCCTTCCGGCCTGGTCCCTTCTGGCGTCTACCCTCACCTCTGGCAGTGCCCCAAGATGTTGAAATAGAACTGAAACTTTTTACAGGTTTTCAGGTCGTGTGTGTGTGTGTGTGTGTGTGTGTGTGTGTGTGTGTGTGTGTGGGGAGAGGTGTGGCTGGACCCTGGGGAGCTCCTTCTGCGTAGGGGTGAGCTATAGAATATAAGTTGGGGAGGTCCCTCAAAGTGGCCTCCGGAGGCAGGTACCCCGCAGGACCTCTGACAGACAGGCCCCTGTGACCAGGGGTCCTGGACCGTGCCCCCCACCAGCCTGCCTGCGTGGGCCTGGGAGGAGCATCCTGGCCTCACCCCCGCTTTGGGCCCCTCACGATGCCCTGGCCCTCTCAGAACTCTTCTGCCTCGGCACTATCCAGCGTGTCTGCTCAGCCCCGCTCCTGCTCACATGCTCACGCCTGCCCGTGATTCCCCACACCCAGCCGTCACGGTTGGCACAGACACATGGGCTGTCCTCTTGAATGGAGCCCACCCCACAGGGCTGTTTCTCTGCATACACGCTTCATGCAAGCTCCCTCATGGGGGCTGGGTTTGTCCCCGGCTCATGCTGCCTCTGATTCTGAGACTGGGTCACAGGCCCGCGGGCAGGGAACAGGACATCTGTGTCCCTTCATCCTACCTGCCAGCTTGTTCTGTCCCCCGCCTGGTCAGGCTGGGGTGTCTTCTGGTTCGCGGCTACTGGACATGCGATCAGCACAGCAGCACATGTTCCAGGGTCCTCTCCTTGCCGGGCCCTAGTCTGGGTCCCCAGGGGACACTCACTCCCCACTGCTCTGCAGGGTGGCTCAGCACCCACGCGCCCCCCAGTCACGAGCTGTCTGTTCTCTAGCGTCACATGTTTATGGATTACCTCCGACTTGAAGCAGCACGTAAACAGGGTAATGAGCCCAGGCGGGCGCCTGTTCTTCCTCTCCAAGCCCAGCACATGCGGTGGCGCACATGCATGACAGCTGTGAGCCCACATGCACATGTGTGTTGCCTACAGTGCGATGTGGACACCGTGCGCCATACACACCGGCACGTTTCCTCCCGGTGCCTCTGCTCTGGGCTCCATGTTGTCCGTCACTGCTCCTCTCGGGCAGTCCTACCCAGGTCCTCTCCTTCAGCCAGTGCAGCTTCCCGGCGGTGGGCTGCCCAGGGCTGCTGCTGCCAGGGCCAGGGGACACCACGGAGGGGGCCGGAAGGCCGACCCTGACTGGTGGCTCCAGGGTATTCATTCTAGGGGATGGCAGAGGGGCTGGTGCCACTCCTGTGCCAAGTTGATGAATTACCCCCCTGTCACTGGTTCGCCCCTCTCCCCTCTTCCTGGGGGTCTCTGGGGAGCTGACCCTTAGCGTCCTCAGATCTCTGCCTTCCAGGTGGGCACAGCTGCTGCCTGAAGGCTCCGTGAGGCTATGGAGGGGTGCCTGGTGAGGACCCTGGACCCTGGGGCAGTGGGCAGGTCAGCACGGCAGCTCTGGCTTCCCTGCTGCCGCCCTGCAGTGCCAGCCTTTGAGCATGGCAGCTCTGGGTTCCTGCCACCACCCCGCACTGCCAGCCTTCGGCTCCTTCCCTGCCGGGATGATTTTCCAGGCCATTTACTTAACGCGATTCCCGCCAGTGGAGTGGGCCCTGAGTCACAGTGTTTACCTGCCGCTGCCCGGCTGTGGGGTAATCCCGCCTCCTGGGCAGGGAGGAAGCGCCGCTATCGCCAGCCAGCACACCCGCTCCTCCCTTCTCTTGCAGAGTAGACGCGGCTGCCGTCCTCTCCCTGCCGCTGTGATGGCGCCTCTGTTGCCAGGTGGCTGGAACCTGTCCCAGGCAGCCCCCACTGATGGCGGTGGCTGGGACAACGGCAGCCTGACTGGGATGCTGGCACCCCTGTGGCCCCGGCGTGGTCCTGCTCTACTTGCTGGTGTGTGCCCCTGGGCCTGGCGGCAACACACTGGTCATCTACGTGGTGCTGCGCCACGCCAAGATGAAGACGGTCACCAACATCTACATCCTCAACCTGGCCGTGGCCGGCGTGCTCTTCATGCTGGGGCTGCCCTTCCTGGCCACGCAGTACATCGTGTCCACCTGGCCCTTTGGACCCGTGCTGTGCCGCCTGGTCACTACACTGGATGGCATCAACCAGTTCACCAGCATCTTCTGCCTGACGGTCATGAGTGTGGACCGCTACATGGCCGTGGTGCACCCGTCCGCTCCGCCCGCTGGCGGCGCCAGCGGGTGGCCAAGCTGGCCAGCGCCACCCGTCTGGGCCTTCAGCTGATCATGTCACTGCCCCTGGTCATCTTTGCTGACGTGCAGGAGGGGCTGGGCATCTGCAACGTGTGCTGGCGGGCGGTGGGGCTGTGGAGCGCCATGTTCATCGTCTACACCTCGGTGCTTGGCTTCTTTGGGCCACTGCTGGTCATCTGCCTGTGCTACCTGCTCATCGTGGTCAAGGTGAAGGCCTCAGGCATGCGCGTGGGTGCCCAGCGCCGGCGCTCAGAGCGCAGGGTGACCCGCATGGTGCTGGTGGTGGTGTTGGTGTTCGCCGGCTGCTGGCTGCCCTTCTTCGTGGTCAATATCGTCAACCTGGCTGTGGTGCTGCCTGAGGAGCCCATCTCCACTGGCGTCTACTTCTTTGTGGTCATCCTGTCCTCGCCAACAGCTGTGCAACCCTGTACTCTATGGCTTCCTCTCTGACAACTTCCGCCAGAGCTTCCAGAAGGTTCTGTGCGGCGGCGCCAGAGCTCCCGGGATCGGGGCGCGGACCCCACGGAGCCACGGGCTGACAAGAGCAGCCGGCTGCAGGGGCCCTCACTGCGTGAGCGTCCCTCTGAGGCTGACGGGCTCATGCTGACCACCCAGGTGTGAGGCTGCAGGCGGACAGCGGGACCCTCCAGGCCACGCCCCCTCAGGCACTGTTGCCCTTGGGGCCAGGGAGCTGCCCCGGACCTGGGTCCTCTCTAGCCACTGGAGGTCCCACACACCTGGGAAGGTCTGGTCCTGTGTGAGTCTGTGCCCTGTGGTACCAGCTGACAGCCATCCACTTCCTCTGCCGTGGGTGCCCTCTGCCATGGGTGCCCCTGCAGGGCTCCTGCGCAGTATCAGGCGTGTTCCTGGGAATGGAAGATGCCATGGGGGCAGCATGGGGGACGGGGCACTGAGTTCCCCAGGCTAGCGGCCTGCATGTGCCTCCCTGGGCCCGACCTTCCAGGTGGGCAGCATGCAAAGGGGTGGAAGAGGGTGGGTCAGCCTGGCTCTGGCTCTCAGCCAGGCCGTCACCCTGACTGTGGGACCTAGCAGTGAACCCCAGGATACCTGCCCTTCCCGGGGCTCCACCGAGTGGGGCCCAGCCCTCCCAGCTGTGCTCTGGCCTCCAGAGCACCAGGGAGTCCTCTGGCCCTGTCCCCACCTGCCCACTGCACCTGACACCATCCCTCCTGTCCTGCCCCCACGACTGGCCCCCGGGACAACACAGACTGGGCAGGGCTGGGCTGGGCACTGTGGCACTGACCCTGCAGGGGCCAGACCTTGGAAGCAACATTTGTGATGAAGGTGCTTGTGGGTGACACCACTCCTGCATCAATTAGAAAATAAATGTTTGACTCTTTTCCAAAGCAAACACTGTCCCTGGGGCTGATGGAAGCCAGGGCGAGTGCAGAGCCAAGCAGGAGGAGAGGAAGCTGCCACGCAGGCCTCTGCTGCAACCTCAGGCCTGACTGCCCCATTCCTACAGGGGGCCCCTGCAGGCTCACGCCGGAACCCCCAGCCAGGGACAGTCACGCTCCCGACCCCACCCCTCCCGGGCAGAGCAGATGGCCGCACGTCTGCCCCATTGATTACTCCCCTGGGGTCAATGCTCACCGCCTCCTGCCCACGCCCAAGTCCGGGCACCGCGGGCACCGGCGCCCGACGGCTCCTCCCTGTGGGAGTGTGCCCATGTGTGCCGTCCTATGTGTGTCCTGCCGTGTCTTACACAGGTGTGTCTGAGTCGTACATGTTTTGTGTGCATCTTACATATGAGCATGTCCTGCATGCACATGTGTGTCGGTATCTTACCTGTGCATCCTGTGTGGGTTATGTGTTCTTAATGTGCTCTGCTGGTGTCACGCATGTCCATGCCATGTACCTGTGTGTAACACCTCCGTGGAAACAGCCCAGACTCCTCCGATGGAGTGGAGATACAGTGGCCCCTCTGGATTGTGAGGCAGCCACATGATATTTGCACAGGTTCTCAGCAGATGCCTTGCTGCTTCTAGAAGATTCCAGAACCTTCAGGAGAAATGTGGGGGTATTTTGGGGTGCCCTCTCAATCCCTGCCCAGCTCCCATGGAGCTGGAAGGGGAAGAGTGTGAGGATCAGACAATGAGAGTGGGGACAGTCGTGGCCGACGTGTGGAGAGGGTAGAGCCCAGCCAGAGGGTTCTTGGAGATTCCAGGCTGCGCATGGGAGCTGCATATGGAAGCTGGAGCCAGGCTTGGCCAGTGCAGAGGCCCCAAAGCCCTGGAGTGTTTGGGAGCTGGAGCTGGAGCTGGGCTTCCTCCAGGGCCAAGGGCTGCCTGCGTGCCGGCGAGTGGGGATGGCCCAGAGCAAACACATGGGGATGGCCCAGAGCAAACACGTGGGGGGATGGCCCAGAGCAAACACCGCGTGGGGGTGGCCCGATCAAATATGCGTGGGGATGGCCCAGAGCAAACACGCGTGGGGATGGCCCAGAGCAAACACGGCGTGGGAGATGGCCCAGAGCAAACACATGTGGTGATGGCCCAGATCAAACACGCGTGGGGATGGCCCAGAGCAAACACGTGGGGGGTGGTCCAGAGCAAACACACGTGGGGATGGTCCAGAGCAAACACGGTGTGGGGGTGGTCCAGAGCAAACACACGTGGGGATGGTCCAGAGCAAACATGGGGGGTGGGGTCCAGAGCAAACACGTGTGGGGGTGGTCCAGAGCAAACACGTGTGGGGATGGCCCAGATCAAACACGCGTGGGGATGACCCAGAGCAAACACGCGTGGAGATAGCCCAGATCAAACACGCTGGGGGCTGGGAGTAGCCCCGGGTAGGGCGTTTGCCTTGACCGGCCCATGCGGCCTGGGTTCGATCCCAGCTCCATAGGTCCCCTGAGCCGGAGTTATTCCTGAGTGCGAGCCGGGAGAACCCTGCGGTGAGCAAAAAAAAAATCATCACTCATTATGGGGGGTAGCCCAACGGGTAGGGGGTTTCTGGGCCGGCTTGGGTGGCCTGGGTTCATCCGCATCCCAGGGAGCACCTCCAGGTATCTCCTGAGTGAGAGCAGGAGAAACCCTAGATTGCAGGTTTGACCCAAAAGAAAAAAAACAGCTGGGGATGACCCAGAGCAAACACGCGTGGGGGTGGCCCGAAGCAAACACGCGTGGAGATGGCCCAGAGCAAACACACGTGGGGGTGGCCCAGAGCAAACACACGTGGGGATGGTCCAGAGAAAACACGCGTGGGGGTGGCCCAGAGAAAACACGCGTGGGGATGGCCCAGAGCAAACACCGGTGCTGCTCCAGTTCTCCGCACCGATGGGTTTTATTGGGTTTAGAGCTTGCTCAGGAAATCCGCCCCACCAGGCTTCAGCACTGGGCAAGCCTGGACAGAGGGTCTATTTACCTGGGTGGGGGCAGGCAGCTCCCCAAGGACAGCTCCAGAAAGTCAGGAAAGAGCTCTGGGGAGGGAGGGCACCCCTCAGGGGACCCCAGAGCTGGGGCCCAAGGAGCTGACCTCCTGAGAGTGCTGTAGAGACCAGAAGGGACACGTCCTCCATCCTGGCCAGGCCACTCCCTAACCCTGCACGCAGCTGCCCTCCACTGGCCAAGGCCCCGGGCCTGAGGTGGGGCATTGCCAAGGGCTCTGTGAAACTGAGCAAGCCACCCTTGGTGCAGCAAGGTGGGGTTCTGAGCCCCCTACCATGCTGCCCACTTCCACCCAGTCCCAACCCTCAAAACACCCTGACTCAAAGGGCACCTTTGCCCTAGGGACCCCAGCTCTGGAGCACCGAGGCACTGCCTGTTGCCTAGCACCCAGGGTGCATCCAGTGATTCCAGGAGAGGAGTGCTCAGGGTCAAAGTGCAGGGGGACACTCTGGGCAGCTCAGCTGGGGGGGGCAGTGCCCAGGGGGCCACGAGTCTCTCCCTGTTCTTCTGAGGGGTCCCCTGCTCTGAGCTCAGGGTCCCCTCACCTGGGCCTCCATGTGGGCTATGAAGTGACTCCCCAGGGCCCAAACTGGCAGTCAGGCTGGCGCGTGTCAGAGGGCTGGAGCAAGGAGGCAGGCAGGAGGCATCACCAGGAGAGGCCCCTGAGGACCCCCAGGTGTGACTCAGACTCCAAACCCACAGGAGACCCTGATGGCCACCTGGGACAGCTCCATCTAGGACCACACTCCTGACCGGCTGGGCTGTGGAGCTCTCTGGGGGCCTAGGGTTTATCTCATGATGTGGGGCGGCAGGCCTGGGGAGGAGGCTGGGGAGCCTGGCCAGCAGCCCACACGCCTCGTGCCCACAGCCCGGGTGAGGTCCCTGAGGACTCTGCGTGCAGCAGCAGCACCCGCTCTCTCAGGCCCCTTGCTCAGCACCACTTGCTCTAGCCGAGACCCAGCCTGGGCTGTCAGCAGCCTGACAGCGACTGGGCTACTGTCAGCCCCCACCCCGACATATCCCCCTCCGGCCCCCAGAAAGCCTTTGTACCCCCAGGTGCAGGCCACCATGTCTGCTAGAGCCATCTGCTCCGCAGGGGACAGGATGTGCAGCTTTGGAGGTGACCATTAGCGAGCCCCCGCAGCCCCTCAGCGCCCCCTCCCACCTCGCCCTGTGCCACCAGCCAGCTCTGCAGACAGTGAGAGACCGTGACCAGCGGCTGGGGTGGGGGCAGCAGCACTCAGGAGCGGCTTCCCAGCACCCCGGTAATGGGGGCTGAGTGGAGGCGCCGCGGCACTGATTACCTCCTGCCTTTTAATGGATAGTGGCTGAGAGGCTGGCGGTGGGGCCGTGGCGGGCCAGGGGGGGGGCACAGACAGGCTGGAGTGTGTGTGGGGGCAGGGTGGCCAGCGGGTCCCAGCTGCTGGCTCCCTCAGGGGTCAGCGAGGTACCTTGGGGGCACTTCTGCCCAGGTACCCAGGCGGGGCCGAGTGCTTTGGGTGGCACGAGCACGAAGGCCCAAAGCCTGGATGGAAGGTGAAGGCGTTTTATTGGGAGTGCGGGCTCACTCGTAGCCAGACAGCTGCAGCACCGTGGGGTAGCGGGCCCGGTGCGCCAGGCACTGCTCCCGGTCAATGGTCAGGCTGTTGGCCTTGACTGCCACGTCCTTCTCCAGAGCCATGCGTGTGTCCTCCAGGTTGCGGAGGGTCTGCTCTGCTTCCAGAAGCTTCTCCTTCAACGCTGCCAAGGACACGTTCAGCTCCTCCACCTCACTCGTCAACCTGGAGGGGGTAATGGAAGGGTGTGAGCAGAGTTGGGGCCCAGGAGCCACTTCCTGCTGGGAGCCCCCTTCAGGGGTCTTGGCCAGACCCCAGCCATAATGGTCCAGAAGGATCCCAAAGGGCCTGAGAGGTGAACCAGAGCAGCCTGAGGTCACAGCCAGGACAGCAGGGCCCCGGGACACAGCCCTTTAGCACGCCGTCCCAGGGGTGGGGGGGAGGTGGGGCCCAAAGAGGGGTGCTGTGACCTTGACCTGGAGGGGTGACTCATGACCTTTGCCTGGGGGCTGAGACCACAGGGGTGGCCCATTGCTTCTGCTCTGGCCCTGCCATCAGGACAGGCCCACTAGGGCAGTGACAAGGAGCTAGTAGGGGCCCAGTGTGTGTACTTGGAAGGCCCCAGGCATAGAACCCCTGCTTCTATTTATTAAAGTTAAAACTTTGGGGCCACACCCATCAGTATTCAGGGCTTACTCCTGGCTCTGTGCTCAGGATTACTCCTGATTGGCTGGCAATGGACAAGTTTCTGGGGATGGGCGGTCAGGTTGGCCATGTGCAAGCCAAGTGCCCTCCACTGTTCTACGTCCCCAGCCCTGACACAGGACCCCTCTGGACAAGTCTCCTAGTCAGGAGTATGATGGACCCGGAGGTGGATGCAGGCGCTGAGGTCCAGGGAGCTAAAATTCACTACTGAAGAGCTCTGCAAAGGAGTCAGTCCTCAACTTGGGGGCTGTGGGGGTAGAGGCTTTGCTCCTGAATGAGGGAGGCTGCAGCGAGCTGTCCACGCTGTCCACTCAGCAGCTGCAGGACTGGGAACCTGCCACCTGGAGGCCAGGGGCACACCTGAACTGGGCAATGTCTCGGCATAGCTCCACGTTGGGCCGCTGAGAACGCTGGTACAGGCGGGTCTGGGCCACCTTCAGCGGCGCCTCCTTGTCTTTGATGGCCTGTTTCAGAAGCGCCACGTTGTGCTCCTGCTCCGTGATCTCCCGCAGCGTCTGTGGGGCCGGTGGACACCATGATTGGGCGCCCCTCCCACCACCCTGGCAGCTCTGCATTCCCTTCATCTTGGTGGGCGGCCAGCACGCAGCAGGCAGGGTCATGAGGAGCCTGGGGTCTATCTGGGGTATGGACACCCCCCCCCCCGCTCTAGGTGAGGCTGGGGATGAACTTGGCCCTTGGTGGAGCAGGATGGATCGGCGCTCGGTTTTTTGACCGACAGGGCACCCTATGTGGGCGTGGCCTGAAGGAGGTCTGAAGAACACACACCACCAGCCAGGAGTGATGTGTGGTCTTTGGTGTGGTGGGCGGGCGCATTTTTCTGAGCGTCAGCTTTGGTGGGGAGACACCTTTTGTGGGCAAGGTCTTCAGTGAATGAACCAGATATCTATCTGTTGTAGACATGGTCTTGGTGGGTGGGTGGGTGGGACGTGGGTTTTGTGGGTGTGGTCTCTGGGAGGGGCACGGACTTGGGCGTGGTCTGGTTAATGGGCAGGACATGTGGTGGGCGTGGTTTGGCGGGCGAGGCCTTCCCGTGGCCCCAGCCAAGCCCTACCTTGTGCAGGTGAAACTCTAGCTTGTGGCGCGCATCCTCCAACTCCTCGCAGCGGCGCTCGAGGCCAGGTTCACTGCGTCGCACTGCAGCCGCAGGTCCTCGGCCGTGTCCTTCAGGATGTTGTCGATGAGCGCCCGGAGGTTGACCGTGGCCAGACGCTCACGGTCTGCGCGTTGCAGGATTTCCTTGTTGAAGCTGCCCCAGGTCTCGGGCGTAGAGGCGCTAAGAGGGCGGAAAGAGGGTGGGTGGGGCTACCTGGTAGCGACTCTGGCGTCCCAGGTCCCTCCGAGATCCAGTGCCCTGTCCACACTGCGACACACACAAAGCCTCCGGGCAGCCCCACCGGGCGTCCCTGCGCACATGGACTAAGGAAGCGCATCTAGGGCCGGCGGCGGTGGGGCCCTTGCGGGCGGTGCACGGAACTGCAGGTCAGTCCTGCCGTCCCCGCAGTCCCTGCTCCCCCGCAGCTGAGATCCACCCAGCAGGACCAAAAGAGCCCGTGCTGCCAGAAAAGATCCTGGGGACGTGGGGGCTGTGCCCAACGGAGTCCACCCACCTCTCCTCGTAGGCCAGCGAGTGAGGGTGGAACTGGACGTCCACGCTGTCGTTGTGATAACGAGAACACTTGTCATCGATGTTGTATGACTCCACCTTGTCGGACCAGTTAATCTCGCAGAATTCTTTCTGTTGACGGTTCTCCCTGGGGTGCAGGGGACCCGGGCATAGGGAGCCAGAGGGCAAGATCCTTTACAGTCCAGCGTGGGGACACCCCCTCCCCAGGCGTGCCCTCAGCAGTGCACATGCCCGGCCCGCAGGCAGGAACCTGCACCTCCTCCTGCAGCCCGGACCCCAACCCCAGCCTCAGGCCCCGTCACCCTGGTGTGCTGCCCAGGCTGGCACTGCAGTGGGCACGGGGTCCTTCCTCGGGGTTGGCCACACACCGGATCTGGTTCACCGCCTGCACGATGGTCCTCTTTAGCAGTTCCTGGACATTCCGGATGAGCTCGGCCTCCTGGGGAACCCTGGACTGTGAGAGGTTCACGCCTGCCCTTTAGCCCCTCAGGGCCGGGGAGGAGCCCAGGGCAGTGTTGGGGCAGGCGGCTACCGGCTGGACTATGGATGCCGCTTACTGGGGGCTGTGGGAGGTCCTGCGGCCGCACCCTCGTGCAAGAATTTGTCTCTCGGGCTCCCGCCTGTCACCCAGAGCTGCCCCACCTGCCCTGGCATCTGGGCCATCTGTGCTGCCCTGACATGCATGTTTGGGTGCAAGTGTCCTGGGCTGACCCAGTCCCTGGGGCACCCCTCTGAGTCCTTCACCATAAAGCCTCCCTCCCGATGTGGTGCCCAGGCATGGCAGGCTGGAGCAGGAGGGGCCCTGCCAGGACACAGAGCCCCAGGCCGCCTTCCTGCAGGGGGACCAGGTGGGCCCCTCCCGCCTCAGAGGCTCTCACTGTCCCATGCTTAGCAGCTGTCTCTGGTGTCACTCCCGCGGTGGGCACAGCAGTGGTACTGCAGGGCCCTGGACATAGGCCTGGTCACAGTCCAGGTCCAGGCCCTCACAGTCCCCATTCTGAGACTGCCAGAGAGCATCTGAGGTCATGGCTAGCGGCAGGTCAGAGGTCACCATACCAAGCAGGAACTTCAGCTGCCCTGGGAGCTCAGCTAGGGCCCCTCTTCCCTGATTCCCACAGACAAGCTTCTGCAGTGTGGGCAGCCGGTGAGCAGCCCAGGACCCCTGCGGTAGGACCCCAGAGGGGGCATCCTGGCACCCCTGAGGCACCTTCAGCAGCTCCATCTCCACAGAGTCGCGCACCAGGTCGGGGTGCTGGCGGCGCTCAGCGACGTTGCAGGTTGTCGGTAGCAATGGAGAAGGGCACAGCTGACGTGTCCAGCGCCCGCTCCAGTCGTCGCTTCTGGGCCAGCAGCTGGCGAGTCTCGGACACCAGTTCGTCCACCTGCCGCTGCAGCTCCGACTTCCAGCTGTGCATGTCCTGCAAGCGGGCGCCCACCTTGCGCGTGGAGTCCTCCTGCGTGCGCCGCGCCAGCGCCTCCGTCTCGGGCGCCAGCTGGCGGCTCTCATGGCGCTGTCGCTCCGACCCGTCGCGGTCGGCAAAGGCCTGGTAGTAGCGGGCGTAGGTGTTCTGGTGCCATTCGTCCATCAGGTACTTGGCGGTGCGGAAGCCGGCGGTGGCCAGGCCTGAGGACGTGTGGGCGCCCGTGTTGAGGGCCACATCGTAGACCTTGGGGGGGCAGCTCGCAGGCAGGCACGGTCTGGGGAGCCGCTGCCTGGTCAGGAGCACTTCCGGTTGCCCCACCGGGCAGAGCTGGGGCGGGCCCGAGGGCGCCAGGCAGGACGGTGAGGCCTCTGGGGCCACTGGAGGCCCACAGGACGCCATGGCTCCTTCCTGTCTCCCAGGGACTGGACGCAGGTAGCAGAGACGCCTGATGCTAGGCAACAGGGTTCCGCTCCTCGCCTACGTTCTCTTAAAGGGCCAGACCAGACTCAACCTCAGGCACTCACCGCCCAGGCCACCATCCCAGGTTTCCTGTCACCATCACAAGCTGATCACAGTCAGGTTGCTGGGACTGGCCAGACTTAGGGGCCTGTGACCGTGGAGTGAGGTTCGGGAAGGCTGGTCACTGCTCAGGCATCACAGCGTCCACTCTTGAGTGCCTCTTGCGCCCAGCTCAGCTCACCGTGAGGGTCGGACGGTTGGAGCGGGCCTCCCATAGGTGCTGGGGATAGTGGGCCCAGAATGGGCCCCTCCCTGCAGCTCTGGGTGGACATGAGTGTTACCAAGTCCCACTCCCCAGCGGGAGCCCAGCATTGGGCAATACCCAATACGGCCAGCAGAGGACGCCATTGGCCGTGAAATTCTGGCAGGGGCTGCTCCGCTTTAGGCCTGACCGGTCCAACCTTGAGGTGGGCAGGAAATTAACCCCTGTTTCTGCCCAGTACACCCCCCGGAGCAGCCCCTCCCCATCACCTCCCCACACCTTGGTACCTTCAGGCTCTTTCTCTACATGCTCTGGCCTGCCTGGCCACCCCTCCTGCATGTGCTGATGGTCAGACTCACAGTGACTATCAGGCACCAGGTGCTGGGTGTGGGCTCAGCCCGGTGACTTCCCACCTGGGGCTAAAGCCCCACCTTCATCCTCAAAGCCACTACAGTTCCCTCCCCACAGCAGGGATGCCCCAGGGGGTACTTCGGGTGCCCTGGCTCCACTACTCAAGAACACATGTGCCCCCAACCTGGGGGTGACTTCACATACTCCCACCCTAGGGCACCCTAACCTGGGGGGGTCCTAGTCTCAGAGCCTATGATGGGGCTCTCCTAGGTTCCCTCTCTCAGGCCTGGGCTCCCTCACTGCATCGCTGGGCTCAACCCAGGCCAGCAGATCAGGCTCCTTTGGGGTAAACTGGGGCAGGGGACAGTTCCTGGACCATCACAGGGCAGCATGAAGTGTCCCCGAGGTTCCTGGCTGGCAGCCCCCATGGTCATGCCAATGACCCTGGCTCTGGGGCTGAGGCCCTTGTGAGCTGACTGGGTCCCTCCCACTGGCTGTGGCCTCCTGATGGTGCCTCCGGCGCTGACCTCCTCAGTTCTATCTCCAGTATCACTGGAAGTGCTCTCCAGGCCTGCTGGGGCCCTGCACGGTACATGGGGGTGTCAGCTCCTCCGTCAGTTCACAAATCCTCACTTATCAGCACGGCTTTATCTCCCAAGCCTGCAGCTCCCAGAAAATAAAATCCAATATGGGCTTAGAGATTGCCACTGGCCGAGCCAACTGGGATCAAACTCACATGCACGGACTGAGGACAGGATCAGCGGATCAGCTACACACACACACACACACACACGTCCTGAGGGAAGAGCTCCCAGTCCCGTCCCGTCCCCAAGCCCTTTGCCTTGCCCTGCACCAGAGCAGGCTGTCTGTCATTAGCAAGTAGCCAGTCCCCACTCTATCCTGACCCCCACCCCATCCTGACCCCTACCCCATCCTTCCCGACATCATCCATCATGGCTGCTCCGGGCCTGCTTGTGATCTATGGTCAGTGCCTCTGGGAGGGGGTCAGTGAACAGCCGGCTGGGACCCTGATCTTCCACCCTGAGGAAGGTCAGCTCCTGTGAGCACAGACCACAGGTCCCGGCGTGGCCCCCACACTCAGCTTTGTCCAGGCCCACACCTGGCCTCCAGGTGTCCCCCTCATGCGGGAGGAGCTCTGGGAGGGGTAGGCAGAGAGGACACAACCCCTTGCCCAGACCTGCACCGGGTAGCACCGGCCATGTCTTCCCCAGAGACAGGTGTCACTGCACCCGCTGTCCGTGGCACTCCCTGATCTGGGCTGGGCTGCTCCCTCCTGGCTCCTCCAGGGCCGCCTTCCTGCCACCCCGGGCTCCCAGAGTCTCTGGGGCAGTGGGCTTCCTGTAGGAATGAGCATGCGGGTGTGGGGCCTAGTGGACACAGAGGGACTTGGGGACGGTCAGGGAAGGGCGGCAGGAGCAGCTCTGGGTCTTTCTGTCCTGTCACTGCAGTTGTGGCCCCTCCCGCCGCCCTGGCCAGAGGACGCAGATGGCCGAGTTCACTCGCCAACAGCTGTTTCCATGGCGACGAGGCCTCCAATCCCGCACACGCGCGGTGTAGCTGCCTCTGGGCGGGGAGCAAGAGGGTCTGGGCCCAGCCAGGTCCCCCCAACACCAGGTAAGGGCACAGGCTCCCCCATGTGTATATGACTCGGGGCTGAGTGAGACCCCAGGTGGGTCCCAGAGTGTCCCTGGACAGCCGAAGGTGCTGAGGCCCACTGGGGTGCATGCTCGGCTCCCCGGGAACAATCAAGTACTTGCCTGCCTGCTCAAGGTCTCGGGTAAACAGTGACGGGGTGACAGCACCTGACGGGGCGCCTGGGAAACCAGCGGCACCTGGAGGGCAGATCAGGCTGGGAAGCAGCAGGTCCACCCCCATCTTGGGTTCCTCCACCTGCCCCTCCGCTTATGCCTGAACATGCTGGACGTTTTCAGAGACCCAGGAAGCTGTTCCCGGAAGGGGAAGGACAGTGTTGCGGCAGCCCAAGAGCTGCAGGTCAAAGGCCTCCCCCAAGCCTCAGCTCCAACCGGTCTGGGAAGAGAAACAGCCTGGGTGGGCGAGTGTGTGGGGCTGGATGAGTCTGGCTGGGCTGGTGGGCGAGTGTGTGGGCCGGACCAAGTCTGGCCTGCTGGGCTGGTGTGTGTGGGCAGGAGCCACTGCCCAGCTCCCCATCCTCAGAGTCCACGTCAGCCCAGCCCTTTTTCCCACAGGGGGCCTCAGTCCTCACAGCAGCAGAGACTAAGCTGGGTGTCCCCAGAGCCCAGAACCCAACAGGTCTCTAAGTGGCCTGATGCACCCACAAAATCCCGCCCCTACGGTGAGCCCAGCCTGCAGAGTTGCAGGCCCCGGCCCCTCCCGAGGCCTTCCTGGAGTGAAAGGCTGGTCACACTCCCTGGGCTCTGGCCCCTGTCAGGTGTGTGGTATTGGCTAGGTAGCCTGTGTCCATGCAGGCTGTGAGCACTGGGCTCCAGAACCGCTGTCTTCCGGGCAATGGACAGCACCGGGAACCCCTGGGGTCCTTCCCTCAGCTAGGCTGTGGGCTGCAGAGAGTGAGGCCTTGGGCCACCCGGTTTCTGAGGGATGCTTGTCACTAGGGCCTTGGGTGCTGCAATGATGGGGAAACTGAGGTACAGGTGCTGGTGCAGCCCTGCTCAAGGCTGGCCAGGATTATTATTATTATTTTTTCTTTCTGGGTCACATCCGGCAATGCTTAGTTGTTACTCCTGGCTCTGCACTCAGGAGTTACTCCTGGCGGTGCTCGGGGGACCATATGGGATGCCGGGGATAGAACCCAGGTTGGCAGTGTGCAAGGCAAATACCCTCCCCACTGTAGTATCGCTCCAGCCCCTGAAGCTTACTGAGAAGTGGACCTGGTCTCAGGGCAGGGAGGCCCTGAAGCTCACCTGTGGGCATGAGCCCCCACTAGCTGGCACAGGAATGGGCCATGGACCCCTAGAGGTACCATGTTACCTGAGGTCGCCCTGCTGAGCCAGACCAGGGCCCCTTCCACACCCCGAGATTCACTCTCTCAGGCCCAGCTGGGTACAGCAGTTTTGACTCCATGGTGAGGCCCATGGGGCAACGAGATGGGGGTCCCAGGACGGTCCCCTGAGTTCTCCACTCTGGGGCTAGAGCAAATATACAATAGGGAGGGTGTTTGCCTTGCACAAAGCCTGAGTTTGATCCCCAACTCCCCAAATGGCCTCCCCGTTTCCTGCCAGGACTGATCTCTGAGCACTGCTGGGTGTGGGCCCCACAAAAAAAAACCCAAAAACCTGAGTTCTCCAATCTTCAACCTTTGGCTACGTTCTTGTTTCTCCTCACCCCAAATAGCTCCACAACTGGTCAGGGGACCAAAGTCCCCCTTCATTAGTCCCTCGGGGGCCTCAAGGGCCAGAGGTGTGGGGGCCATGGCTGGCTGAGGCCAGTGTGTCTCCCTGGGGCTCGAGGTTGCTGACTGCAGGTGCTGAGTGCTGTGGGCCCTGTATCCCCGGGTCTGGGCAGAAGCTCCAGGCTTCGTTCTGCACTGTCCAGGATCCACACAGCCACCCTCCTCCGGGCTGCAGAGAATGTGACCCTGGCTCAGTGCCCAGCTTAGAGGCCCATGGAGCAAGAGAATCACAGTAGCTCACCTGCCTTCTAGAACTTTCCCTCCAGACCTTTGCAGTCATGACCCAGACAAGAGAACCCTTCACATATCTGACCCCGTGCCCTTGACCTGTCCCGGCTCAGATCCTCACTGCGGGTCAGTAGGGCTCTGGGCTCTGCTGTGGGTTGGGAGCAGGCTGCTGCTGGGCTCCTGGGGCTCCCGTCCACTCGGTGTGTCTCCCTGTGGGCAGGCCTGCACCCTGGGGGAAGGTTGACCCCTTATTTCACACTGATGAGTCTGGCCTCCTCCCCTGAGTGCCCCCTGTGTGCCTCTTGCAGTCAGGGTAGCCTGAGCCCCCTCATCGGAGCATAGCCCACAGAGGGGCCTCCAGACCCCTGGCACAGACAGGGGACAGCAAAGAAGGTGGCAGACAGCTCTGGCCAAGCCTTGGGGTCCCCCAGGCATCTTCTCAGCTGCACTCACTCCAGGACGTGGGGGCTCTGCTGACCCCAGGCATTCGAGCAGCCAGAGCCCAGGATGAGGTCAGGGCAGGAGAGAGAAAACCCATCCCTCTGGTTGGCCTACTTCTGTCTGTCTGCCCATCTATGGCAGGAAGTGGGGTCGTGAGGCCACAGACCCATCCTGGGGTCCTCTGAGCCTGTCTTTCCTCTGTTCTTACTGGGACCAGACTCTGGGTAACAGGAAGTCTGGTTCCCCAGAAATGCAGGCTGGTGTGGGCTGTCTCCTGGTCCCTGAGGTCTGCAAAGCATCAGGGTGTCCCGCCCCCCCCTGGCCCCACTGATGCTCTGCAGACCTGGTTCAGCCCTGCCACGTGGGGTGTGTGATCTGTCTGCAGGCTGGGAGAGAGCTGAGACCAGTCCAGGGAGGCTGCCTGACCCCCAACAAAGCCTGAGAGTGCAGGGGCAATAGCCCCTGGGGGAACCAGACCCATGCGGGGCCATAAAGGGGCTCTTAGCAGACCCTGGGGAACCAGTGTGTCCCTGAGACTTACTGCGCCAGACAATCCCCCACTGAGCCCGGGCGCCTGCCGTGTTTCTGGGGTGCTCCCCGTCTTCACGACCTGCCTGTCACCTCCCGGGGCCACCCACTCCTGTCAGTTTGTCCTGTTTCAATATTTAATCCAGTTAAATATTTAACTTCTTCCAAGTCTCAATTATCACCGATCGATTCTCGGCTGTGGCTGTGGGACCAACCAGAACCGTCTGTGCTCCCTGATGCCCGTTGGGACCTGGGGCATGTTGGGGGCATCACTGCTCCTTACAGGGGGCCCATGGACTCTTCTTGCCTGGAGTAGGAGAGAAGCTGCTCCTGGCCCTCAGCTTCTGGCCTGGGGGCTACTGACCCATGAGGACCCTCTTCTGACCCCACTGGAATGGACAAACATATCCTACAGGGTTGTAGGGTGTCCTCAAGGCAAGATTCAGGGTCGGAGATGTGTCAGTGTGGGAAGAAGTCCAGGGAGAAGCAGTGTCTCAGCCCAGATGCTGGCGGCAAATTCCTAGGACCTCATCACTGAGCCCACCGAGGACCACAGAGTGAGGGGCTCTCCCCCGCTTCTTCCTGCTCAGGTACCCCCTCTGTTTTTGGGCCCAGAAAAAGGGCAACAACCCTCCCCACTCTATTACTTCAGCCCTAGATAGGCTTCTGCTTCAAGAACGAGGGGCTTGTTCTGGAACAAGCGTCTTGGTGCCCACACCAGGACCTTCTGGCTCTGGTAGAATCGGGATTTCGAGGCCCAGGCTGCCCAGGTCAGTGTGTTTCTGCACTACAGGCTGTCCCTCCAGGCCACCCTACTGCCCTTGTCCCATGTCCAGGTAGGTGTAGGAGGCAAGTCCAGACCACCAGCATACTAACTTATGGAACATGGAACAAAGAACATGGAACACAGAACACAACACAGATCATGGAACACAACACAGAGGTTGTCTGGAAGCTGCTGTCCAGGGGGCAGGGGTCCTGCAGCACTGTGAGCAGACCCCATGGGCAGTGCTGAGCAGGCACGTGGGCTCAATGTCAGGACACAAGAGGGTGGCTGGCTGCAACTGTGCTGGGGAAGCCCGAGATGAGTGTATCGGGGGACATTCAACAAAGCAGGAGTTAGTTACAGCCACTTGCAGTAGATGCCGCTGGGGGCTGCAAAGGTCTGGGAGAGTTGGTGGGGACGCAGGGGCTCTTGCTCATGGCTGCCTGGAGCCCTGAGGCTGGCTGGTGTGACACAGGTGGGCAGGCAGAGGCTTTGCAGACTCCCAGCCCGCTCAGGGGGCTGCCCACCCGCCCTCCGCACACACAGGGCACCCCAGGGCTGGTCCAGCAGAGCGGGTACCTCCTTCCTCGTTCTTAGTCCCTGGCAGAGACACCTCAGCCCGTGGGGACTCCGCCCCGGTAGACCATAGGATGTAGGCTCAGGCGCTGTACGCAAGGGTGAGACGCAAGGGACCCCACCAGGTTCCTGCCTCGCACCCACCTCCTGGACCCAGACGCCCTGCACTGGAGGCACGGACCTTGGAGACCTTGTAAAGGGCAGCACCGACCTAGCAGAGACGCTCCAGGCCTGGGGGTCCCCATGCGCCACCCTACACACACACTCCCGCAGCTGGTTGGTGGAAGCCGGCCCCAGGCAGACAGGAGGCGGACCCTGGAGTCTGAAGGGCTCCGGAGCGGCTGCTCCCAGGAGGGCCGGTGCAGGGCGTGGCGCGTCCTCTCTGGGGTCGCAGTGTGGGGCGGGGGCCCCCCCGCCGGAAGTTCCTGTGTGCGCGTGTCCACGGCGGACGCGCGTGTGGCTGTAAGCGGTGTGCGCCGTGCAGGGCGGATGCACGCGAGCCCCTCCCCCGCCCCGCGCCCGCGCCCGGACCCACGCGGAGGGGCGGGGCGGCGCGGCTGGGGGTCCGCCCCGCACTGGTCCCGGGCAGGACGTGGGCGCGCCCCGCCCTCGCCCCCTCCGCGCTCCAGGCCGCCCGCGCCCTGGGAGACGAAGCGGGCAGCCCGCGGGCGGGGTCCCGTGCGTGCATCCGTGGTCCAGCTGGCCGGCCGCGCGCCCCCCCGAGCTGGGGAAGGGCGCTCCCGTGCGCGCGCCCGCTTGGGGGCGGCCCCTGCCCGCGCCCCCCGCCCGCCGGGTCCCCGCCCCGCCCCCGGCCGGCCACTCCGAAGTTTCCTGCGCGGCGCACGGACACGCTGGGCATCGCTCGTGGCCTGGCCGTGCCCGGCCTGCGCCCCCCCGCGCTCCGCGGTCCCCCTCCGCGCCGGGGCCACCACCGGCTAGGTAGAGCCGGAGCCGGGGGGGCGCGGGGCGGAGCGCCGTGCCCGGTCCACGGTGATAGCGCCGCCCGGGCGATGCCCGCGGGGACGCCGCCGGCCGCCGGAGCGAGGTGAGAGCGGCGGGGACGCGCGCCCCGCTGCGTGCCCGGGACCGTCTCCAAGTTGAGCGGAGCCTCCCTGCGGGAGCCCTCGGCCCCCACCGGCGGCGGCGGAGGAGGAGGGGCCGCGAGCTCGCCGGGAGGGAGGGGGCGGCGGGGCGGGGGCGCGCTCGTCTCCAAGAAGGGGAGACAAAAGACGCCCCGGCGGCCGCGCCGCGTCCCGCAGCTCCGCTCCGCCTGCCGCGGCGAGGGGCACCGTTCTGGGACGCGACCCCCGCCGGGCCCCGCAGGTGCTGCCCGCCGCCACCATGGCCGAGGGCGCGCTGGTGGCCGACGAGGTCCGAGTGCCCCTGGGCGCGCCGCCCCTGAGCCCGGCGGCAGCGGCGGTGGGGCCGGCCCCAGCGAGCCCCGGGGCGGCGGAGCGGGGCGCGGGGCCCGGCGCGTCGCCCCCAGAGAGTCCCGCTAGCGAGCGCGGCGCGGACCCGGGCACCGACGAGGAGCCGCGCGTCCCGTACCCGGCGCTGGCGGCCACGGTCTTCTTCTGCCTCGGGCAGACCACGCGGCCGCGCAGCTGGTGCCTCCGGCTGGTGTGTAACCCATATCCTTCCGGGGCGCGGCGGGGTGGGCTGGGACCCCAGGGCGCGGGCCAGGCGGGACCCTTGGCTGGAGGCGCCGGCCGGGTACAGCGGTGCCCATGCTCGCGCGCTAGGGGCATGGCCCAAGTCTGGAGGCCGCGCGCCCCGGAGACGGCGGTCGGGACTCCCGGCGGCGGTCGGGACTCCCGCGCCGGGTGCTGGAGGTCGGACCCCGGGCTCTGTCGGCGGCTGTGAAGGAGCTGGACCCAAAGGGGAGCAAAGTTTTGCGCCGGGGCTCCGCGCTTTGAGCGCGAGGGGGGCGGGCGCCCGTGCGGGGGCCCTTCTCCTAGGAGCGGCGTTGACGCTGGCGACGCGCCCTGCCTTCCCGGCCCATCGAAGTCATGCGCAGCCGGGGTGGGGGCAGGGAAGCCCGTGTCCCCCTAGTACTCCCAGGGGCCCAGAGGCGGAAGCTGCTGGCCTGGGTGGCGCGCACGTTGGAGTGGGTTACGGTGAGTCTCTAGTCGTAGATCAGTTGGGACGAAGGCGACAGATTCCCTCCACCTTAACACCCTGCAGGTGGCATTGAGAAAGCCCCCTGGGCCCTGGCGAGGCGGGTGACTGGGACCCTGCCTGGAGCGCGCCTGTCAGTGGAGAGGCCAGGATGAGCGATGCGTGTGTACGCTCGCCTTGCGCCCGCTGTGTAAATACTAGCTAGCCGGGCAGGACTCTACCAAAAAGTCCTAAAGCCCGTGTATCTCCTTCCTCAGATCCAAACACTGGCCGAATGGGGTTCAGGGACGGGGGCCCCCCCTCCGTGATGGTGCCTCTCTCCGTGGGGGGCCGCTGCGGTGGGCAGCCAGCGGACAGTTTGTTCCCGCCTCCGGCCTGCGTTTCCTCTCGCTGACAGCCCCGCGTCTGGCCGCTGGGGGTGGGGGGGGGCGGAAGTTTGAGGCGGGATGCCTGTGGCCCAGTACTGAGGTCCCAACGCAGTGGCCCTGCCTTCGGGAAGAAACTGTCAGGGTGCGGCCTAGTTCCTGGGGGCTCTGCTGCATTGGTACAATGTCCATGCCCTGCCAAAGCCCTCGCCACACCCCCCGTCCAAAGTGGCCAGGCCTCGGGGTGCCCCTCTCCAGTGGGGAGGGACTTATGACCTCCTGGGGGTGTGGCTGGGCAACCAGGAATAAGCAGGACAGGTGGGGAGGGGCCTGCTGGCCTCATGCCCCCACCCTGTGTCCAGCCGGGGTGTCTGACTGTGAGAGGGTGGGGGGGAACCCACCTGGTTCCTCCCCTGAGCCTAATGGGATAGTAGTTTCTGCTTGGGGAACCCACACTTGCCCCTGAGAATGCAGCACTCGGGAGACTCAGGCCCCAGCCGGTCCCGAGGCTCACACTGCTTTCACAGCCGCGATGGTGCTGGAACTTTGGGGCGAGAGAGCGCAGCTCCTCCACCCGGTTATTTATAGCGGAGGTGGGTGGGACGCCTCCCAGCCCGCCAGACTGGGTTATGTTCTGCCCGGGGCTTGTCACCCCGCCACGCAGGAGGCTGCCGCCGGCTGTCCAGGGGCCTACCGGGTGCTGTTCCCCTGCTGGGGGCATGCGGTGGCTGAGGGGCACTGGGCTTGAGGGGTCCCCTGGGCTGGCACCGGCTCTGTCTGCAGGGTTTAGAGAACCTGGAAGACGCGCCAAGGTCGTGAGCCCCTACCTCTGCCTGGCGGGGGCGCCCAGGAGCAGACACCCAGGACTCAGCGCTGAGACTGGCGGGTGGTATCCTGGACCCCCGATGCAGGGGTGAGGTCACGGGGGCTCCTTCCAAGTTGTGGAATCCAGGCTGGGGCACCCCTTCCTCTGAGTCTGTGCTTTCTGTGACCCCTGTTGCCCTCAGGCCCAGCGACCGGGGCCTGTCCAGCAGCTGCACCAGCCAGGCCCCTCCCAAGCCTGGACCCACTGCTCTGCACCCCCTTCTGTGATGAATGGGGCTGGCCCACCTGTGGACGGGACTCTTGAGTTCGGAGCACCTGCTGTGCTTTTTTGGGGTGCTGGGGGGTGGGGCCGCGCAGGAACATTTGGTCTGGTTGCCCCCAGGACTGCTGGGCCACATGGGGGGGCAGTGGGTGTCCTGGCTGGAGCTCCTGGAGGGAGGGTCATGTTTGAGATGTGCATAGAACTGGGGCTGTCTTGGGGGCCTGACGGCTCTCATGTGGCCCCCTGGGGAGATCAGCAAGGGTCCAGGTGCCCCTGGACCAGCTCCACAGCACTGGCAAGGGGCCTGGTCCTGGGTTAGGATGGGAGGAATGCAGGGACGAGGCAGTTTGAACCTCTCAGATGAATTGCGCCCTGCACAGACACGGCCCGAGCCCAAGGTCACGCTGGGATGTATGGTACTCGCTGCTTTCCAGCACCGCCTCCTGCTGGCTCTGGGGGTTCAGAAGACCGCGATCTTGCCCTCACGGGGTGTTTCATGGGGGCTCATACTCCTGACGGGGCTGGTGGTAGGAATGGGGGGTCTGTGATATCCAACTTGGACACCTCTGATGCGGCAGGCAGTGGGGCAGAGGGGTCTGTGATACCCGCAGAGTGGGGAGCTGAGCCCCCTGCAGCTGCTGGAGGTGGGATGTGGCTGTGTGGGGCATGATTAGCTGGAACAGACGGCGAACGTACTAGATCAGAGCCCGGGGGCCGGGGCAGACCCCTTCTCATCCTGCCGCCTCTGCACACTGCCAGCCGCCACTCTGGGGCTCGCCCGGGTGTGGGAGGACATCAGGGGTTCCCGGGGAGCACCCTCTCTCCCCCGTGATGCTGGGATGGGCCAGGCCAGTTCCATAGGGAACCCAGATGTCAGGTGCAGTGGAGTCTGCTTGGGTGGCCAGTCGGGTCATCGTCCCCCGACTGCTCCGGGGCTCCTCCCCGCACAGGGTGCTGTGCCCAATGCTCTCCCCAGGCTGGCCTCCAGGTGAGCCAAGGACAGGATGCGGGCCTCAGGATGTATGATCCCCAGACTCTTTTTTTTTTGAAGGGGGTCACACCCATTGGGTGATGCTCTCTGTTCAGGAATTACTCTTGGTGGTGCTTTGGGGGCCATATTGGGTGCTGGGGATTGAAGTCTGGTCAGCCGCGTGCAAGGCAAACACCCTACCCCTGTACTATTGCTCTGGCCTCTAATCCCTGGCCTCCTGACTTCCTGGGTCTCCCTGGCTTCTGGTAACCTGGGCTTTGGGTCCCTTTCTGTGGGTGCGAGAGCCTGGTGGGATTGGGAGAGGGGCTTTATTCTGTGTCCCCAGCACCGTCCTGGACCTGTGGCCCCCACAGGTCACGTTGGGTGTGACCCCACTGGTCTGGAGGGCTGGGTTGGGATTCCCACTGGGCCGAGGGGCTGGAGAGCTCGTCATTGTCACCAGAGCCCAAGTCAGCCACATTAGCCCTCCCGAGGCTGGTCCTCTGGATAGTGGCTGTTCTGGGGTGTTGGCCAGACAGGTGTGTGAGCCCCGAGGCCTCCTGAAGCCACTGGGCCGGCAGGCGCTGGTTGAGCTTCTCTGGGCAGTGAGGCAAGCCGGAGAGGACCAACATGCTCAGCACAGACCGGGATGAGGTGGGCATGTGCTGAACCCTGTTGTGTCCCCATCCCGCTTTTAGAAGCCAGGCGCACCTTGGGGCCAGTCCCCACTGGGCAGCACAGGGTTGGGGAACTCTGCCACTGACCCACCTCCTGCCTAGGTCACTGGCTGTCAGGGTCACTGGGTGGGGGCCAGGGACAGTCCCAGGATGCTGCAGGCAGAGCTGGGGGTCCTAGACAGTACGGCAGAGAATGGGGTCTGATCTCAGGAGTCTGGGAGAAGGGTCTAGAGCCCACAAGTGGCCGGGCCACCCCGAGGACATGGTCATGGGTCCAGCATGGGGTCACCTATGAGCCCTGCCCTGTCCCCTCCCAGGGAGGACGCTGAGGCTAGTGTCCCAGTGCCACCTGCTGCCGTGGGTCACCGCCCGACTGTGGGATCCCGGTGGGTCGGGGATCATTCCGGGGCATGGGTGGTGGGCCCTGCTGCTGCCCCTCCCGCACCCCCCCTTGTCCCACTGGGGAGCAGAGGGTCTCGGGAGCGGCAGGACACTGGGCTGGCGGGCAGGCGGGATGTGGTGGCTGCTGGCGCCTCAGCGTGTTTGCGGCCTCCAGCCCTCCCAGGGTTTCAACACCCACACGCGGCATAAAAAAATTATTAATGAGCTTGGCGCCGTTGCCATGGGAACCTGTCGCTAATGAATCTCTGGGGTTTCCTCTCCCTCGGCCCTGCGCGAGGCGGAGGCTGCTCCCGAAGACACGACGACAGCGAGGTTCCCGCTCATCGGGTTGCCGTGGCAACGCCCGTCACTAATCCCCGCTAGTTACATAAGCCATTTGGCACCTCGGGGGCTGCGGGAGCCCCCCCCACCCACCACCAAGCACAGGTTGCTGAGCTAGGGCCCCGCAAAGCACTGGGGTTGGAGGGACACTACAGGGGCAGCCCCCAGTAGTGGGCCAGGACCCCATGGTCCCTCTGGTGCTAACTCAGTGGCTGTCCTCAGCCCCCCGCCTCTGCCCCTCACTGCCGAGCTCCCAGGAGACCAGGAATGCTGCTGGACACTGGCTTTTGGCTCTTACTCTGCTGCCCTGTTTGAGGGGGTGCCAGGGGCTAGGTCGACTGTGTAACTCTGCAAGCAGAGGGCTTCCTAGAGGAGGTGGTTTCCACGCCGTCCTGGGGATCAGGGGAGGGGAGGATGTTAGGGTCTCAAGAGCCCCTCATGTGGGATGATGAGCTAAGAAGGGGTGCTGTTCCCCTGACACAGGTCCCTCCTGGGCTGGTGGCAGGTGGGGCCAGGCAGCTCATCCTCTGGGCCCCTCTGCCCAGCGCATGGACGTCTCCTTCACAGCTCAAATGGAAGCCCAGGACTGGGTCCCGACCCCTGTTCTGACAGGGACCCAGGCAGGGGCAGCAGCCAACGCCTCTGTCACCTGTGTGCAGGCCTGTCCCGTGTGTGGCCATAACCTGAGGGACGGACAGGACCCTGGCTTGGGGCACAGTGGGCCTTATGCCACCTCCCCAGAAGCCTCGCAGGGTACAGCCTTTGGCTTTGGGCTCTCCTGTTCCAGACACGGGGCAGTACTCAGATCAGAGAGAGCTTGCCGGCCCTGGGGCTGCCCCAGCCAGACCTTTGGTTACCCTTTCCCTGGGGCGCCCAGCAGTGGTGCTCTGGTCTGTGACAGACTCCTGGGAGCGAAGGGGCTAAGGGGGACAGGTGCCCTGCACCTCCCAGCCCAGGGGTGTCCCAGATGCCAGCCTGCAGTCTGGGAGCCAGTGGGGTTCTGGTGGCAGAACCCCACCGTGGAATTCCCCTCCAGGAGCCCCCACAAGCTCCACAGCGTGAGTGGACGGTGCAGGGACTGAGGTCAGCACAGTAGATGTCTGCTGCCCTGCCCTGGGCAGTTCTTGTCCAACTGTCTGGGCAGTTCTTGTCCTCTGACCCACCCACACCTGTGCTGCACCTGTACCGCACGACCCGCACCTGTACCTCACTACCCGCACCTGTACCTCACGACCCGCACCTGTACCGCCCGACGACCACGCCTGTACCTCACGACCCGCACCTGTACCTCACGACCCGCACCTGTGACCTTACCACCTCGCACCTGTACCTACCACCCCACGCCTGTACTTCATTACCAGCACCTGTCTCATGGCCCTCACCTGCAGCCTCACCACCTCGCACCTCTACCTACAACCCCGCACCTGTATCTCGTGACCTGCACCTGTACCTCACCACCTCACATGTGTACTTCACGACCTGCACCTGTATCGCATCACCTCACACCTGTACCTCACCACCCGCACCTGTACCTCACCACCCGCACCTGTACCTCACCACCCGCGCCTGTACCTCACCACCCGCGCCTGTACCTCACCACCCGCGCCTGTACCTCACCACCACGCGCCTGTACCTCACCACCCGCGCCTGTACCTCACCACCCGCGCCTGTACCTCACCACCCGCACCTGTACCTCACCAACACACCTGTACCTAATATGCCCCTGTTCCACTGACTACAGCTCAATGACCCTCCTGTGCTGGGGGACTGGGAGAGGGTCTCTGCAGGGGCCCACGCCCCAGGGCAAGTAGCCCCCAGTGTGGCCGACTCTCCCAGTCCTTGCAAGGCTGGCTCTGGAATCAGGAAGTTTGGGGCTTGTGCTGGCCGTGGGGGGAGTTTCCTGCCTGTTTGAAATACGACCTGCGGCTGGTGGGGATGAGGGTGCCTTAATTCCTAATTTAGACTGTTTATCTGCGGTGCAGCCTGTGGGGACACTGACCCCTCCTCCCGCCGCCTCCTGCTGCCTGGTGGGTGCGGGGCCGGGTACGTGGGGGTCTTGGACGCCCCCCTCCAGCAGCCAGGGCTCAGTGTCTATCAGGCCCACTGGGCACAGCCCCTCTGTGGGGCAGCCCCCTCCCACACCTCCCAGACCTCTCGGAATAAGTTGGTCCCAAGCAGCCCCACCCCCGCAGGAGCCCTGAGGAATCTGGGGGCGGGCTTGGCTCAGCGGAGTTTTGCCCTAAAAGAGAAGGCCCGGAGAGGAGCCACTGCAGAGGGTCAGGCTCCGGGTGCCTGCCTCGCTGACTACTGGCTGAGGTGCTCGGGCCTCCACCCGGTTGGAGGGCTGTCATTCTCGGGCTCGATCCAGACGTGTGTGTGCAGCAGATGGTGGGCGCCAGGAGAGTCCCAGACCCCCCTGGGGCGCCAGGAGAGTCCCCTCCCCTGGAGGGGGTTCGTGGGGTGACAAGGGCCCCGTGGGGAGCACCCCGGAGGGCCTGAGCGCTCTCTGGGCGGGAGCTGTGATGTCTCCAGTCTGCTCCCCGGCCACTGGGGAGACCCAGTTTGAGGCAGGCTGTGGGGTGGGGTGTTGCCAGGTCTCCTCTGTGCTGCTGTCCCCTGGCCGACTCCCCCTCAACGCAGGCACCCGCCTGCCGGACACTCTGCTGACCATTTGGGGTCCGCAAATCGTCCACCCCACCTGGCCTCTTCCACTGGTTCCTGGGCGTCCTGGCAGTATCACGGGGCCCATCTGCCCACCACAGAGCTGGCTGGTGGTCAGGATGCTCTTCACTGGGTGGCCTGGGCATCTGGCCAACTTGGTGTGCATGGGGTAACCCTGTCCCTTGAGCGGGAGGGACACCAGTGCTCAGGCAGCCTCGCCCTGTTCATGTTTGTGTCCATGTGTGTCGGCATGTGTTCATGATTGTGCGTGCACCCCGTATGTCCATGTGTGTGTCCGTGTGTGTGAGCATATGTGTGACTGCATGGTTGTGTGCCCGTGCGTGTCAAGTATGTGTCTGTGTGTGTGTCCGTGTGCATCTGTACACATGTCCGTGTGTGCTGTGTGTGATTGTGTGGTCTGCCCTTGTCTATCTGTGTGTCTTGTGGGTGTGTCATGCAAACTGTCCCATCTTTCCTAGGCAAGAGACCCCCCAAAGTCAGGATTGAGGCCATATCCTGGAGTGCCAGCAGGCCCCTGCGGCCCCGGGACTTGACTCTGGGTCTGGGGACTGTTCTAGGTGGTCCTGCCTGAGTGTGGGGGATTGGGGGACCAGTGACAGGCCGAAGCCTCAGTTTACTCTCCAGAAATACATCAGTGCGAGGACTCGGCCCAGCCCTGCCCAGGGCTCACCACTGGCCTGCATCCCTGGCCAAACACTGCCCCAACTCCTGGTGCTCAGGGTGCCATGGCGGGTGTCCATGGGGCTGTACCTCAGGGACACAGACAACGACCCCCACACGGTCTTGGGCCATGCAGCTCGCCCTCCCGGACTCCTCTGCCCAGCGCATGGATGCCACCTCCTCTGTGGTCTCACGTGGGCACTTGAGACTGTCCCAGTTTCTAATGGAGACCCTGTGAGGTGGCATTAGACCCGTCCCCACTTCTGGTCACGTCCTGAGGGTCAGGGCAGGACCCAGCAGGTGGCAGAGATACACAGAGGAGCCCCTTGGTGGCAACCTCCTGGGCATGGGAGTGTCCAGGTGGGGGGGTGCCCACATAGTCCGCTGGCTTCTGTCCAGCCATCGTCACTACGAATAACACAGTGAACCAGCCTGGGAGGGGTACCCTGGTGTCAGGGACCCTAAGGCCAGGACAGCACCCTGGGGACCAGTTCCTCCCCGAGCCCTGCAGTCCTCCAGCTGGGGGTCACGGACCTCAAACCCAGCACTGTTGGGCCAGGACACAGCCCCACTACTGTCCAGCTTAGGGCAGCCTGGGGTGGACCGCCCCGCTGGGGAGCTCCAGCAGGGGCAGTGGGTGGGTCATCCCTGGCTGACCGTGGGGCTCTCAGCCCAGCCCCCCACTCCCTGCCGACTCCCAGCTTGCTCTGCATGGTGCCTGCCATCGCCAGGCCACCGACTGGACCTTTGTCCTGTGGCTGCTCACTGAGCTGGGCTGCTCTGAACCTTAGGTCAGGGCAGAGCGATAGGCCAGAAGGAAGGTGTTTGCCTCACCCATGGCAGAACCGGGTTTGATTCCCAGCACCCCATATAAATCGCCTAAGCCTGCCAGGAGCCATCCTTAGCACAGCCAGGCGTAAGCCCTGACATCGCCAGGTGTGGAGCAGGAACGAGAACAGAGGAAGCAAAGGCCACTGTGTTCTGGGAGTTTCTAGAAGGCTCAGGATGCTGGTGGGCACGTGACTACTATGTTCTGGGAGTTTCTGGAAGGTTCAGGATGCTGGTGGGCATGTGACATAGTTCAGAGTCAGGGTGAGCCAACTTGGAGGACAGGTGTGAGGCCCAGGCATGCAGGGGGTTCTGGTGGGGCCTGGGCGTAACCACACATTCATGGCAGGGGCTTAGGGGCACTGGGGCGGTCCTTCTGGGTGTAGGGCGGGACAGACATGAGGGGGTGGCCACTGGGTTCCCAGGGAAGGGAGGGTGGAGCCGAGCCCCAGGGCGCTAATCTGGGCTCCAGGCAGCTGTGCAGAGCCCGGGCAGTTATTTCTGGCCCCAAGAATTCCTGCCCGGGCCAGGCGTGTCCCACAAAAGGAGCAGCTCCCCAGGGCGCGCAGGGGGCCTTGTGTGGCTCCCCGCCTACACTTTTCCCTCCCAGAGCTGGGGTGCAGCCCACTGGGGGCTGAGCCTCACCAGGTCAGCGCTGTTCTGGCCACGGCTGTACTGATACATGGACTCCAGCAGCCAGGGGTCACATACCTGGGGGGCTGGAGGGGCTCCCAGCCTCTAACCTGAGCTGTGCAACGCATTCTCCATGCTGCCACTGAGCCCTCTGGCACGGGGTTCCCCTAGGGTGGGAGTAGGGCACAGTTCCAGAGCTGAACAGAGTGGCCAGACGGACAGCATTACCCTGGCCAGGTGTGCCAGGGAAGGTTTCCCTGCAGGGGACGTGGGGAGCAGCATGGGGTCCCCTCACAGACAGCCCTGCTCTGCAGGGGGCGTTTCTGCAGGAAGGGGTGCCAGCCCATGCCAGCTCCAAGGGCTCCAACCGAATTGGGGTCCAAGCAGAGCTGACCCTGGCCTTGTACCTCCCCTGGCTCAGGGCCCTGGGAGGATGATGTGGATGGTGACCCCTGAATGAGGTACGGGCAGGGCTGTGCGACCCATTCCTACAGGGTTGCCTCTAAGACCGGAGGTCACTGGAGGCCGACCCCCACAGCCCACTGCAGAGCTGGGGACCCCCCACCTCTGGTCTGCCTTGCTCAGGAGGTGAGGGGGGGATGAGAGGCTGCCTGTCAGAAACAGAGCTTGAGCCCTCTCCCCCTCCCCACTGGGTTCACTCCTATCCCACCCCTCTGGTCTCAGTACCCTCCTACCAAGCTGCTGCCTCTCTCCCACCCCCACACACTCAGCCCAGCAGCCAAACTGTACTCACATCGGCTGCCCTCAGGGTGCCCTGCCTGCCCCATCCCAGTCTGCCAGCCCCTCGACACAGTGGGCAGCAGCTTCCTGCAGAACAGAGGGCCGGTCATACTACTAGGAAAAACTGCTCCAGCACCAAGGACAGTAGCTGGCTCACGTGGGGGAGGGACTGGCCAGGGAGTTGCTGGAGGCCAGAGGGGAAGGGGGCCCTGGGTCCCCAGCACCCCTTAGGCCCCATCAAGAAGCAGGAAAGGTGGACTGAAGTGATAGTACAGCAGGGAGGGCGTTTGCCTTGCACACAACCAACCCATGTTCAACCCTCAGCGTCCTATAGGGTCCCCTGAGCACTGTTGGGAGTAATTCCTGAGTGCAGAGCCAGGAGTAATCCCTCAGATCACTAGGTGTGACCCAAAAGAACAACAACAAAAAAAAAACTACAAGAGCCAGTGGCCAGGATGCAACATAGAGGCTCAGATGGGGCCCACAGGGCAGTCAGGGGCGCAGGAGGCTCTGGGCAGATGACGGCCTTTTCCTGCCTTTGAGGGTCCCCCTGGAAGGGCTACCAGTACCGTGGCAAACTGGGTTGGGTTGGATCATGAGGACTAAGCTGCCAGCAGAACCTGGCTCAAAAACTTGAAGGGTGTCAGGAGACCAGAGCACGCCCGGCCTTGTTGAGGGGACAGTGGGGGCCGGGCCGGGCGGGCCGGGCCATAGCCCAGTAGCATCTGATGCCACCCTGCCCTGCTGGCTGGGCTGGGGCCGCACGCTACTACCTAGGATGGATGAGTGCTGGGCAGACTACAGCCACGGGGCAGGGGTAAAGGCAGGGCCAGCCCCAGGCCCCACTGAAAGGAGACCAGGGCCGCAGAGCAGCCGCTGTGGCCATCTGTGGCGGTTGCCTGCCTGGCCGTTTGCGATGGACTGCCAGCACTGATCCCACACAAACTGTCTCCTGTGCACCACCATCCCCACACGGGCTGCCCAGCCTGCACTCTGGGGTCCAGAGCTGGATAGTGGGGTGAGATGGGGGATTCTGGAACTGGGGCGTGGCGTTAGGTTTGTGATGGGGTTCTGGCTGTGAGGGGGCTCATCTATCCTCCCTCTCCCTGGGCATGGGTGACTGCTCTCCACCTTCATGACACTGTCTGGGGCAGGGCGCAGTCCTTGGGGTGGGGCAGAGGGGGCCACAGAGTCCCCCTTAGGTGGAACTCACAGCCTAGACCCTCTCTGCAGTTTTGTACCGCCATCTGGTGGCCACTCCTGGAGCAGCAGGATGCTCCTGTCCTGTTGCTCTCCTAGGGAGTGGACAGCAATTGGGGTCATGGTGCCCTGTGACCTTGTCTGCTGGAGTCTCTTTAAAGTGCTGGGTGCTCTGGCCATCTCAGCCAAAGTTCTTCGCCTTGGGTGCCCCTCTGTGTCCTGGTCACCTTTCTCTTCCAGGGCTCACAGGCTAGTACAGGACTGTGGTGTGGGGCGGTTGGGGGCAGCACAGCGGTTGGAGGAGCCTGGCAGGGATCTGGATGGCTGCGGCCCACCTGCCTCAGTTTCCCAATGAACACCAGTGGTCTGAGCCCCAAGGCTGGTGTGAGGTGTGTCGGTCACAGCTCAGCGGTGTTGGGTTGGAGTTTCCCCTGTCTGGCTGGTTGGGTCACAGCTCCAGTGTTATATTAGGTTCCCCCCCATCTGGCTGGCTGTGTGGGTGCAGGGTGGGGTCCCTGCTCCTCCTCCCCCATTGCTCCTTAACTCCCCGCTGCCACATGGTTCGAGCACGTCAGCATGCTCGTCATCATGCTCAACTGCGCCACTCTGGGCATGTTCCAGCCCTGCGAGGACGTGGAGTGCCGCTCAGAACGCTGCAGCATCCTGGAGGTGGGGCCGGTGGGTGTTGGGGGCTGTGAGGCGGGGGAGCTCCCATGGGCCCTCAGAGCCACCCCCCACGCCCAGGCCTGCCCTCTCCACAGGCCTTCGATGACTTCATCTTCGCCTTCTTCGCGGTGGAGATGGTCATCAAGATGATCGCATTGGGCCTCTTTGGGCAGAAGTGTTACCTGGGCGACACCTGGAACAGGCTAGACTTCTTCATCGTCATGGCAGGGTGCGTCCCTGCCCTCCCCTGCAAAGCCAGGGGTGCCACTGCGCCTCGACCACACCCAGGGGAACCCCGGGCACCCCAGGAAGAGGGTGAGGGAGGTACACTTAGTGGGAACTGGTGCGGGCCAGGCCCCCGTGCATCAGACGCCCCTCTGCACCCCCAGCATGATGGAATACTCTCTGGACGGACACAATGTGAGCCTCTCAGCCATCCGGACCGTGCGAGTGCTGCGGCCCCTTCGCGCCATCAACCGTGTGCCCAGTGAGTGATGCCCCGCCCAGCCAGCCACATGGCCTTCTGCTTTGACCAGCCCGCCCCTACTCCCCTCTGTTCTGGGCCACTGAGGAGTTGAGGTGTGGTGAATGGCAGTCCGGCTTGGGGGCTCCCTAGTGCAAGGGAGCCATGGCCTTGGGGGTCCATGGTGGTGGTCTGGCTCTTGGCTCTCTGCAGAGCCCACCTCTAGCCACAGCCCCCCAGCCCCGAGGGAGGAGGGTTCTCACACTCCCAGCCCAGAGAAGCTGGTGCAGAGAAGCCGAAGGAGCTTCTGGAAGATGTACCAGCTGCCCTAACTCTGGTCGCATGCCCCGTGACACCCAGGAAGGGTTGCAGGATTATCTCTGGGAAGCCCCAGTGGTCCGTGCTGCACCCCCCGCCACCCCACCCAGAGCAGGCTCTATTCTGTCTGCACCCATGCTGGAAGTAGGCAGAACCCTGTTCCCAGCCTCAGACTGCCCAGGCGCCCAAGGCTGCTGCTCCCAAGAGGGGCGGCCCTGGCAGTACCCTGCTGATGGTGATCTTGCTTCCTGCAGGTATGCGGATCTTGGTCACTCTGCTGCTGGACACCCTGCCCATGCTGGGTAATGTCCTTCTACTCTGCTTCTTTGTCTTCTTCATCTTTGGCATCGTGGGTGTCCAGCTCTGGGCTGGCCTGCTGCGCAACCGCTGCTTCATGGACAGCACCTTTGTCAGGTGAGGCCCTGCCCCACCTACTAATCTCATCTCTAGCCCTGTTCAGTCCCGCCCCCGTGGCCAGGCTCCCCCCCTCAGGCCCCGCCCCACTTCCAGGCTCCTCTCGAGTCTCTGAGCCTGATTCTGGCCGCTGGGTGGATTTTTGGGTTGTTTTTACTTTTTTTTTTTGGGTCACACCCACCCAAGCTCAGGGGTTACTCCTGCCTCTGCACTCAGGAATTACTTCTGGCAGTCCTTGGGGACCCTGTGGGATGCCAGGGATAGAACCCGGTTGGCTGCATGCAAGGCAAACACCCTCCCCGCTGTGCTATTGCTCCAGCCCTGATTCCGACTGCTGGGTGGGTTTTATTTTCCCCCCCCCATTTATGTCTTTGTTTTCGGGTCACACCCAGTGGTGCTCAGGGTTTTCTCCTGACTGCTCACAGGGGTCACTCAGGGCGGGGCTTAGGGGACCATTGGGCCCCTGGGGCTCCTAGTGGGCAGAGTGCAAGGCCAGCACACTCAGGCCCCTGTGGGTGGTTCCTAGTCTTTGCCTTTGGGGAGCCGCTCTCTGACTTGCTCCCACTCTCCTTGTCTGCGGCCCCCAGGAACAACAACCTCACCTTCCTGCAGCCTTACTACATGCCGGAGGAGGGGCGAAGAGAACCGCGTTCATCTGCTCGCTCGGCGCAGGGACAACGGCATGCAGAAGTGCTCACATATCCCCAGCCGCCGGGAGCTGCGGGTGGAGTGCACGCTGGGCTGGGAGGCGTATGGGCAGCCGCAGGGTGAGGGTGTGGCCACTGGCCGCAACGCCTGCATCAACTGGAACCAGTACTACAATGTCTGCCGTTCTGGCGACTCCAACCCCCATAACGGCGCCATCAACTTCGACAATATCGGGCTATGCCTGGATCGCCATCTTCCAGGTGAGCTTTGAGCGTGGGGAAAGGTTGGCAGGCAGTTGGGGCAGGCAATTGCCCCCAACCCCAGGGCGGGCAGGGAGGCCTTGGTCGCCCGCCTCCTGTCCACCATTGTGCCTGGTTGCTGCCCTTACAGGTGATCACGCTGGAGGGCTGGGTGGACATCATGTACTACGTCATGGATGCACACTCCTTCTATAACTTCATCTACTTCATTCTGCTCATCATCGTAAGCTCTGTGCAGGGGACAGGTGGGCAGGACGGCTGGGGATGTGGTGGCTGCCTCAGGGGGCCTGTGCCCAGGAGTGCCCCTGCCCCAAGCATCCAGCCTCTGCTAAGTCAGGAGTGTGTGGGCTTGGCTGAGCTCCAGGGTGGGGGGCTCATGGCACCCCAATCTCCCTGTCTTTCCCATGCTCCCACGTGCCTCCCCACTCCCTAGCACTGAGTGGGCTCAGGGCCCATAGCAGCCCTCTCCCAGCAGGTGGGCACTGAGCGGGCTCGGGGAGACCCATAGCCGCCATCTCCCAGCAGGTGGGCACTGAGCGGGCTTGGGAGACCCATAGCCGCCGTCTCCCGCAGGTGGGCACTGAGCGGGCTTGGGAGACCCATAGCACCGCCTCCGGCAGGTGGGCACTGAGCGTGCTCGGGAGACCCATAGCCGCCGTCTCCCAGCAGGTGGGCACTGAGTGGGCTTGAGAGACCCATAGCCGCCATCTCCCGGCAGGTGGGCACTGAGCGGGCTCAGGAGACCCATAGCCGCCGGCCTCCCGGCAGGTGGGCACTGAGCGGGCTCGGGAGACCCATAGCCGCCATCTCCCTGCAGGTGGGCACTGAGCGGGCTCAGGAGACCCATAGCCGCCGTCTCCCGGCAGGTGGGCACTGAGCGGGCTCGGAGACCCATAGCCGCCATCTCCCGGCAGGTGGGGTCCTTCTTCATGATCAACCTGTGCCTGGTGGTGATCGCCACGCAGTTCTCAGAGACAAAGCAGCGGGAGCACCAGCTGATGCGGGAGCAGCGGGCACGGTACCTGTCCAACGACAGCACGCTGGCCAGCTTTTCGGAACCGGGCAGCTGCTACGAGGAGCTGCTCAAAGACGTGCGGCCATATCTGCCGCAAGCTCCGGCGCCGTGGCCTGCGCCTGTGCCCGCTGGCAGAGCCGCTGGTGCAAGAAGGGTGGATCCGAGTGGCGCACCGCAGGGCTCCGGGCACCGGCGGCCGAGGGGCCGACACGCTGCCTCCATACACCACCTGGTGTACCACCACCACCACCACCACCACCACCACTACCACCTCAGCCACGGCAGCCCACGCCGGCCCGGCCCTGAGGCCACCACCCCTGGACAGGCAGGCTGGTTCCAGCCGGGGCACCACCTCACCTGCCCAGGGGCCTGATGCTGAGTCAGTGCACAGCGTGTACCACGCAGATTGCCATATAGAGCCGCCCCAGGACAGGGTCCAGGCCATGCGTGCGCGGCTGCCAGTCTCAAGCTGACCACAGGGCTGGGCGCCAGGAACTACCCCACCATCCTGCCCTCAGGCATGGGGCGGCAAAGGTGGCGCTGGGCCAAAGGGGGGACCAGGACCCACGGGTCTCCTGCTGCTGGAGGATGCAGCCCCCTGAGCCTGAGCCCTGGCCCCTGCGAAGATCCAACACCTGGTTGGGGGGCACGGTAAGCAGCCCAGGGGGTCTGGGCACCTCATGAGGAGTGGGGGGGCACCAGGGGCTTACCAAGGAATGGAGAGTGACCAGGTCCAGTGGGTCCACAGCTCACACCCCATGCACAGCCTGGCCTCTTCCCTGGAGTGGACAGTGCCCTTTCAGGGGAATACAGTGGACAGATAAGGGACATTGGAGTCAGAGTTCACAAGAGTCAGGGAGATAGATAGAGGGGCTGCCCCCACCTTGGTGTCGGCCCACCTACAGCAGAGAATGGTCCAGGACAGCAGGGCCCAGACAGATGGTTGTTGACCAGGAGTCCTCCTGGGTGTGGACAGGGCATGGTCCTGGGCTGGCTGTCACCTGGATGGCCCCTATGCTCCCTGGAGGTGGTGGCCAGCAGGGGCCACTACATGCCACCCCTGTGACAGGGCAGCTGGTGCCAAGCAGTGGAGTCTGACATTGTCTTCTGTGCCAATGGGCAGGCCTAGGCCGCTCTGATCCTGCACCGGCAGCCCAGCACCTGGGCACACTCGCTATTGCCCCCTGAGGCATGAGTGTAGGCACCCAGGTGTGTATATGTGCACAGGTGTGAGTGCCCAGGCGTGTGTGTGTCCAGGTGTGTGTATGTAAGTGCTCAGGTGTGTGTGCACCTGTGTGTGTATGCACCCAGGTGAATGCTCAGGTGTGTGTGTATGTGTGAGTGTAGACGAATGTGTATCCAGCATGTGTGTGCCTTACTCAGGTGTGCCAACTAGCTCCATTTGGGTGAGGTCCTGGTGACCCCAGTTTTGCTGGGGGCAGCCTGATGTGCCCAATCTCTCTCTGCAGGTCTGGGCCGGGCCGCCAGCCGCCTGTCGGGCCTAAGTGTGCCCTGCCTCCTCTGCCCAGCCCACAGGCAGGCACACTCACCTGTGAGCTGGGCAGCTGCCCTTACTGTGCCCGGGCCCTGGATGAGCCTGAGCTGGAGCTCAGCGGCTCAGAGAGCGGGACTCCGGAGGTGAGGGGGTGTACGAGTTCACGCAGGATGTGCAGCACGGAGACCGCCGGGACCCCCTGCAGCAGCATCCCACCAGCACGGCCAGCCCCAGGACCTTGAGGCGGCGGGCCCAGCAGCGAGCCCCCAGCCAGGGTGGGCCAGGCCACATCTGGGGCGCCCTTAGTGGGGAAGCTGCGCCGCGTCGTGGACAGCAAGTACTTCAACCAGCGGGATCATGGTGGCCATCCTCACCAACACACTCAGCATGGGCGTTGAGTACCACGAGCAGGTGAGCCCTGCTAAGGCCCTGCGCGCGCATGTGTGTACATACAGATGTGTACCTGTATTTGCTAAGTTTGTGCATTGGTGTGTGACAGTGTCTGTGTGTGTGAGATGTGAGACGGTGTCTGAACGTGTTTGGGTAATGTGTGCGCACGTGTGTTAGCGTGTGTGCATAAGTCTGTGTGAGTGTGTGTGTGTGCATGAGTCTGTGAATTTGTGTGTCTGTGTGTGTATGCTGTGCCCACTCCTGACAGATCCCAACCTTCCATGGAGACCCTGGGCAGGGCTGTCTCTGGTGGAGGCTCTCCTGGGCAGGGTTCCTGGAAGGCGCAGAGCCCGAGGGGGCCGTTGTGGCTGCCCTCAGGTTGGGGCCCAGCTCAGCAGCCACACCCAGAGGTGCCCTCTGTGAGCCAGACCCACTGGCTGTGGGCATTCAGCACCTGCTCACCCGGTCCACCCCCAGGGCAGGCCCTGACCCTATACACACACCCCACCCCGCTGCAGCCCGAGGAGCTGACCAACGCCCTAGAGATAAGCAACATCGTGTTCACCAGCGTGTTTGCGCTGGAGATGGTGCTGAAGCTGCTGGCATGCGGGCCGCTCGGCTACATCCGCAGCCCCTATAACATCTTCGACGGAGTCATCGTGGTCATCAGGTGGGCAGCCACCGGAGCAGGACCCACGGAAGGGAGTGGACATCCACGGGGGAGGGGAGGGCACTGCGGAGCCTGGAGTGGCCCTGCAGTGCAACTGACCCTGCCGTGCTGTGCCCCCGTGCCCACAGCGTGTGGGAGATCGTGGGCCAGGCAGACGGCGGGCTCTCGGTGCTGCGGACCTTCCGGCTGCTGCGCGTGCTCAAGCTGGTGGCGCTTCATGCCTGCGCTGGGCGGCGCCAGCTGGTGGTGCAAGTACGCACCATGGACAACGTGGCCACCTTCTGCACGCTGCTCATGCTCTTCATCTTCATCTTCAGGTGCGTGCTGCAAGGGACAGGGCTGAGGACGGCCAGCCAGGCTGGCTCTGGTACCTGGGCGGGTCCTGGAGTGGGAGGGGCAAGGTCTCCCCTGGCAAGAGCAGGCTCCTCCCCCTACTCCTGGCCCCGCCCCTGCATCCCGCCCTCCCTTTCCCAACTCCTCTCCCGCCCCTCTCCTCTCCCTCCCTGCCTCGCCCCCCCCCCCCGCCCCTCACCATGTCCTGCTACCTCCCCAGCATCCTGGGCATGCATCTCTTTGGCTGTAAATTCAGCCTGAAGACAGACACGGGAGACACGGTCCCCGACAGGAAGAACTTCGACTCCCTGCTGTGGGCCATCGTCACCGTGTTCCAGGTGCTGCCTGCAGGGCCAGCCCAGGGGTGTGGGGGGCGCCTGGGGGCCTGGGGCCAGCCTGACACCCAGGCGGCCCCCAGATCCTCACGCAGGAGGATTGGAACGTTGTCCTCTACAACGGCATGGCCTCCACCTCCTCCTGGGCTGCCCTCTACTTCTGTGGCCCTGATGACCTTTGGCAACTGCGCGCTTCAACCTGCTGGTGGCCATCCTGGTGGAGGGCTTTCAGGCTGAGGTGAGAGCTGGGGCCACGTGGTCCCTCTGTCCATCACCCGCACTCCAGCCCTGGGCAGTAACCGGCCCACTTAAATCTCTGGCACTGTCTTTCTGCTACTCTACACACACAGAGGCCCTCAGGGGACCTCACACAGGCCCACCCGGACCCCGCATGGGCCCTCACAGGACCCCCCACAAGGGCTGGGCACCCCCGACCCTCAGAATCTTAGCTGTGCCTGGGGTGCAGGGTGACGCCAACAGGTCAGACACAGATGAGGACAAGACGTCAGCCCACCTGGAGGAGGATTTCGACAAGCTCCGAGGCCTGGGGCCTGCAGGTGCGTTGGGCAAGGAGGTTGGGCACCTCTCAGGGCTGGGGCTGAGGCCACTCTGGGAACCCAACAGGCCTGAGTGAACTGCCCTCTCCAGATGTGAAGATGTACGCGCTGGCAGTGACCCCCAACGGGCATCTGGATGCCGGAGGCAGCCTGGCCCCTCCCCTCATCATGCACTGCTGCCACCCCCTACCTACGCCCAAGAAGTCCCCACACCTCGACTTGGCTCTTGGCCTCCTGGAGTCTCGCCGGGGCAGCAGCTCTGTGGACCCCCAGCTGGGAGACCAGAAGTCACTGGTAGGGGCCTTCCAAGACTACGCCCCTGACCCTATGGGGTCCAGGCTGTTGGGGAGTGGGGCTCCTGGGGGGACAGGCAATGGGACTCAGGAGAGCTCAGACACCAACTGTCTAGTTCTGACCAGGGCCGACTGGACACAGACTGTTCTGAATCCAGCGATGATCAGTGGGATTGGTGTGCAGTAGGACCTGTGTGGGCAAGTGAGGGTGGTGCAGTGTCCTGCAGTGACCTCAGAGAAGGGGCCAAGGGGGGCCAAGAATGCAGGGATGGCACCGCCAGTGCCCCCGTGTGCCCCCTGGCTGGTAGAGTGGGACCAACTCGGTGGCCCAGGGCATCTGATTCAGGCCCCGCCCCACAGTCTAGTCTCCGCAGCCTCCTGCACCCCCTGGGGCCCCAGCAGTGCCTGGAGCAGCCGCCGCTGCAGCCGCCACAGCCTGGGCCGCCCAGCCTCAAGCGCCGGAGCCAGTGCGGGAACGCGAGTCCCTGCTGTCCGGCGAGGGCAAGGGCAGCACGGACGATGAGGCAGAAGAAGGCCGGGCCAGGCTCTGGGGCCGAGTCCCTCGCCCACCGCAGCTCGCAGGGACCTGCGGACACCACAGCCCAGCACCCTCCCGCCTGCCAAGTTTCCCGACTGTGACGGTCAGGTGCTGGCCCTGCCCAGTGAGTTCTTCCCTGCGATCGACGGCCACAAGGACGATGCTGGGGAGCTGGATGAGGACATCGAGGATGTGAGTGTGCTCCACGTGCCACGCCCCTGTCCCCTGTCTGGGGCCCCGGTGAGAGCCCCTGGGGCAGCACTCCACGGAACACGTCCACCTACCGGATGCCACCCTTGCTCCCACCTTTGCTCAACGCCTGCTGGTCCCTGTTCCAAACCTGACCAGGCTGTGAGGCG